>JARFJB010000512.1:5342500-5562500 GCA_036346205.1 Vesta saturnalis | reverse complement strand
GTGCGTGCGTGCGTGCGTGCGTGCGTGCGTGCGTGCGTGCGTGCGTGCGTGCGTGCGTGCGTGGCGTGTGTGGTGTGTGTGTGTGATGTGTGTGTGTGTGTGTGTGTGTGTGTGTGTGTGTGTGTGTGTGTGTGTGTGTGTGTGTGTGTGTGTGTGTGTGTGTGTGTGTGTGTGTGTGTGTGTGTGTGTGTGTGTGTGTGTGTGTGTTGTACGTTTTTCTTTTATTCTTCTTTTGCTAGTGACTCAATTTACGCTAACGAAACTTGTTTTTGTCTTCATCAAGGTAAAAGTGAATAGATTGTTGTAGTGGTTTTCGTATTGACATTTAGATTTGATTTCTGGAATTCGAAATTATATATTTTGTGGATTAATTAATTGGAAATAGGAAATTTTAAAGTTGAATCTAAATTAGTTTTCCGGTGAATTTTTATAAAGGCTTCGTTAAAATAAAATGTAGTTGTAGATTACAAAAGTTCGCGTGCGTGCGTGCGTGCGTGCGTGCGTGCGTGCGTGCGTGCGTGCGTGCGTGCGTGCGTGCGTGCGTGCGTGCGTGCGTGCGTGCGTGCGTGCGTGCGTGCGTGCGTGCGTGCGTGCGTGCGTGCGTGCGTGCGTGCGTGCGTGCGTGCGTGCGTGCGTGCGTGCGTGCGTGCGTGCGTGCGTGCGTGCGTGCGTGCGTGCGTGCGTGCGTGCGTGCGTGCGTGCGTGCGTGCGTGCGTGCGTGCGTGCGTGCGCGCGTGCGCGTGCGCGTGCGCGTGCGCGTGCGCGTGCGCGTGCGCGTGCGCGTGCGTGTGCGTGCGGGTGCGTGCGGGTGCGTGCGGGTGCGTGCGGGTGCGTGCGGGTGCGTGCGGGTGCGTGCGGGTGCGTGCGGTGCGTGCGGGTGCGTGCGGGTGCGTGTGGTGCGTGCGTGTGTGCGTGTGAGCGTGTGTGCGTGTGTGTGCGTGTGTGTGCGGGTGTGTGCGGGTGTGTGCGGGTGTGTACGGGTGTGTGCGGGTGTGTGCGGGTGTGTGCGGGTGTGTGCGGGTGTGTGCGGGTGCGCGTGTGCGCGTGTGCGCGTGTGCGCGTGTGCGCGCGTGCGCGCGTGCGCGCGTGCGCGTGTGCGCGTTTGCGCGTGTGCGCGTGTGCGCGTGTGGGCGAGTGTGCGTGTGTGCGTGTGTGCGTGTGTGCGTGTGTGCGTGTGTGCGTGTGTGCGTGTGTGTGAGTGTGAGTGAGTGTGAGTGAGTGTGAGTGAGTGTGTGTGAGTGTGTGTGAGTGTGTGTGAGTGTGTGTGTGTGTGTGAGTGTGTGTGAGTGTGTGTGAGTGTGTGAGTGTGTGTGAGTGTGTGTGAGTGTGTGTGAGTGTGTGAGTGTGTGTGAGTGTGTGTGAGTGTGTGTGAGTGTAGTGTGTGTGAGTGTGTGTGATGTGTGAGTGTGTGTGAGTGCGTGCGTGCGTGCGTGCGTGCGTGCGTGCGTGCGTGCGTGCGTGCGTGCGTGCGTGCGTGCGTGCGTGCGTGCGTGCGTGCGTGCGTGCGTGCGTGCGTGCGTGCGTGCGTGCGTGCGTGCGTGCGTGGTGTGTGTGTGTGTGTGTGTGTGTGTGAGTGTGTGTGTGTGTGTGTGTGTTGTGTGTGTGTGTGTGTGTGTGTGTGTGTGTGTGTGTGTGTGTGTGTGTGTGTGTGTGTGTGAGTGTGTGTGTGTGTGTGTGTGTGTGTTTGTACGTTTTTTTTTTCTTTTTATTCTTCTTTTGCTAGTGACTCAATTTACGCTAACGAAACTTGTTTTTTTGTCTTCATCAAGGTAAAAGTGAATAGATTGTTGTAGTGGTTTTCGTATTGACATTTAGATTTGATTTCTGGAATTCGAAATTATATATTTTGTGGATTAATTAATTGGAAATAGGAAATTTTAAAGTTGAATCTAAATTAGTTTTCCGGTGAATTTTTATAAAAGGCTTCGTTAAAATAAAATGTAGTTGTAGATTACAAAAGTTCGCATTTAAATTATAGGATGATATCATTCCTTAGCTTGCTTGTTTAAGGAGGGGCTGTTGATGTTAATTTTACTTATTGCGTTTAGTAATTGACGCCGTGTATCTGTCGGAGTAGAGTATCTCAATCCATTAGTGTTAAGTAATTATCGTTATCGTCAAGGGAATAAATCTGTGGACGACAAATTGCACTTGAGTCGTGCACGTCGCAGCGTTAGCAATTCTTCGTTTAGGTAAAAGTTGGTTGAGAAGTATGGTGCAATATTATGGAGAGGGGGCTTCAGCGGCTAATTGCGCGCGGTTATTTATTTTGAAGTTACGGACCGTGGGGTCAATTAACGAACATTTCACAAAAGGATGTCTTTATACAAGTGCATCTCGAGATTTTGAGAGGTGCTAAATGCGGATTTACTAGTATCGGATAAAACCATTGTGAAGGCACAACGTTTTGTTTCCCCCGTAGAAGAATCAACCGCAGCAGACGAAAGTCTCACTGTAAATAATTTGTAGACATTTTTTTTTCGTTTTAATACTAAACAGACATGTAAATAGAGCTACCGAATTAATTGGACCTTACGCAGAAGGGTGTAAATACATCTCGTGCATAAAGCGATTTGTTTTGTGCCCATAAACTATATAATGTCCTGGCCAAATAACTTAGGCGTATCGCGATCGAAATTTAAGACTGGCAAATTGCCGAATGGGTTTTCCTATCGAGAACAGTAAGCAGGTGTCCTGAAGCCGATTCCGCCCGTTTTTGCTTTCATTGCTACCTGGTGAAGGCGTATTCAAGAGTTCTGTGTAGAAGGTAATTCAATATTGTACGTTATTGTGATCCCTTTATTATAACTTTGTTTACACACTTGGCGATATCATGTGTTGAGCGAATAAACGCAATCGTTTTTTTGGTGTTATTTTTGCGGTAATTGATGCTCTCGTGTTAATCTCCATTAAAATGTTGATGGGCTATTTTTATTTGCACTATCTGTGGTATTTTGTTTTTTTTTTATTTAATTAAATGTACTGCAAATTTATGTGTAAGAAATTCTCGCTTGGTAAAATTGATTTTGAGTCACCATTTGGTTGCGTATTGTTTTGAATTTTAACCATATTTAGATAATTTCATTTCCGTAATTTAAAATTAAACTCTGGTAAGCTTACAAGGTTGACCCACTTATGATCCCTTATTCTAGCATTTAAGATTGAAACTGAACCCTAAGTATTATCGTTAGATGTACATTGTTGTGTGTTTTCTTATTCACCGATATTCAGATATAATAGATGAACAATTAATTGAATTTTATAGTGTCAATTTGTGATATCTCCTCCCGACCATTGAAACTAATAATTTACGAAAAGTGCTGATTTTATTATTCAAACTAAAGAATTAATTGAGAGCTAAATTTTGATTTCAATTTTATTGATTTATTTAAAAAGTAACCAGTGGCATTTAGTGTCATAAAGTTTTTTGAGTTTTATTAAATGTTTGTGGTTTAACGTAACCGATTAGAGGAATTTTAAATGACGTTTATCTAGTTTATGTCTAGTTATTTTAGTTTGGAGTTCAATTAAATTTGAGTTAACAAGATTTAAGCGTAACATTTAAGGTTAATTTTTTTTTTTTATTATGTTTGAATGTATTTTGTTCACAAGCGTTGGGGGTGAGATCTTTTGACTGTTGAAGGCTGGCGTATCTACGTGTGTTCAGGTGTATCCTTACCGATATCGTCTTAATAACAGTCTGACGCACTTTACTTGACTATTTTAATTACGACGTACCCTTATTTGCGACTTTCGACAACACGACTAACCACCTTTCGTACTTTTAAATTCAAAAACACGCCTACGCCTCCGTTCCACCGAGCTAGTCCGTTGCACTCTAATTATCTCTTACCTGCCGTTTTAGTTTCATTTTCGACCGTAACAACATAAGGTAATGTACAAGCTTAACCTATTGCTTTACTATGTGAAGAACTTTGCTTTATATGAAACTACATTATAATATTACAGGCAGGCTAAGTCTGAAAATACAAAATCTTCCAAACGCAATTTTATATTTCAATATATAACAAACAACGATGCTCTGCTTTATATTAAAATAAGTACCAATTCATACAGATATGCCTAGAACTAGACATGCACCGTTACAAGTCAATATTAGATATTTTAACACTCGTTGCCCAGATTCAATTGCTTCTAAGTGCTTAGTCTACAAAGGGGACGAAATTAATAGACCTTATCCTAATCTGCATATAAGTATTGTAAATTATTTTAATATCGCAATTGCTCAAATCGTCTGCGAGTATCAGGAACAGACATTAATGATCTATAAACTACTGGTGTGAGAAACTGCTGCAAATAATTTTAAAAATTAAGATAAAGAAGTGTTGATTTTTGTTTTCTTTTTAATGCTAAAGGAAATTAATCAGGTTAGATAGTTGAACGCAATTATAAATATACGGGTTCTAACAATTTTGTGCACCATCTGCAAGTGACGAATAGAAATATGAAAGTATAGCCTCTATCTTACAAAGGTAGCGAACTGTAACTCTAACCAATGGTAATATACATACAAGGGTTGTGGTATAAGCACAGTTTAGTTTCTACCCCAAAAAATTTCGAAACTATTGCTCACAACTATTCGATAATTTTAGAGCACGATAATAAACATAAGGTTGTTACACTCATAATAAATAAATGTAGTAATTAATGTTACTCACTAGAACTATACTAGAATAAACTGTAAAGGAAGCGCAAGCTATACCGGATTTTTCCTAGTGTGTAGTTGTATCTCAACAATTTACCCATGTATTTAATAGACAAGTAAGGATTTCTAGTCTGTCATCAAGCTACCAAACTTTCAAGAGTTCTATACATTTTTTCAATTCCTTGAAGTAACGTCCATGAGACTATTTTAAACGCGTCCTTCTACCATACGGTGCCAGTCGGAACGGACGCTTTACTATTCTTTTGATTACAAATTTTTGTATATGCAACCATTGCATCTTTAAAAGATATCCTAGTAAGGGAACATTATTTTTAATTAGCCATTACCAAATGCCCAATGTGAAATATTTCTATTCAAAATTTACTAATTTTTTAAAGTATTCCTAAATCATGTCTGAATTCATGTCCGCCATCCTAAATTCAAACATAAGGAAACCTGTTTCCACAAAATCAGTCAAAGCTGCTATTTTGGCTAATGTTTTCAAACCTGCAAAAATTTCGTGGTACGTGGGTATATTTTGTTTGCCACAGATCCAGCCACAATTCCAGGGTTCCAGATTTTACATATATAAATCATTACTCTCCCTCCTTCTAATGTGAGAGAATAGATGACTCAAATAATGGATAGCCCTGTATTTACATGAACGATGCGCTTAACTAGATAAATATTTGACACCAGCCTAAGCAAGAAGCTACGATTAAACCTCACTTCCTTGTGGAAGTGCGGATTAATCGTAGCTTATGAAACTTGGATTGACTAAATGTAACAATCTTAATCAGAAGTAAAAGCTTATCAGCTGAAGATATGTGAATCAAAATTTCTAAACTACAACATTGTATACTATGTTAACGAATGCTTTAGTTCAAATTAAAATTGGTCAATGCTAGCCTTAACTCCAATTAACATGACAAAGTGGACGTAATTCCAATTTGTTAACAAATTACTACAGATTATAATAATGTTACAATTCCAATGATTTTATTGCACTAAACTTTCCATACTATTATACGTTGGAGAAGAATATAACAGAAATAGACTTATCTAAGTTTAGTGAACGTGAGTAAAGACTCTATAGACTGAATGCTCAAACAGAATAGGAAAAGCGCAGGTAAATAAAATATGCGATTAAGTTCACAGCCTACTCGAAGCAGTACCAATTTTGGTTAGATTTAGAAGTTTTAGAACTTTATTGAATCTAATACACATTGCAAGCAGTAAAAGCAAAATGAAAATTATACTTAAATCCGACAAACCACTAGCACTTGGACCCGACTTCGATTAACCTACAACAAGGTACTTCATGCCTTCTGGGCAACCAGCCCTAATCTTATTTATAATTAAGTGACAATTCCTGCTGGTGAAGCTATCTGGCATAGGCATAAATTGCGAATATATGATTATCCAGCCTCAAGAAAACATACGCTAGAGTTAAAAATGTAGTTATTAGCTATTTTCTAGAGTACAAGCATATACTAATTAATTCTGTAACGACAAAACCATTACTAATTTCCTTACGTAAAACAAGGTCTGCACCATCCAATGTACGCGCACACTCACACGCGCATGCACACGAATACTCACACCCACACGCAATCAAACGTGCGCAAGCGCACGCACACGCAGGTACAAGTGTAGCCGCAGCTTCATGCATACACACGCGTATATATATATATATATATATATATATATATATATATATATCATATATATATATATATATATATATATATATATATATACATATATATATATATACGTGTGTGTGTGTGTGTGTAATGGACGTATACATACATATATACATTCATACATAAGCACACGTGCGCGTACACACACGTACGGGCATAGTTACAGGTACGGGCACAGGCATAGGTTCAGGCGCAGACACAGGCACATGCGCAGGTACAGACACAGGTACAGGCACACACAGGCACAGACACGGGCACAAACACAGATACAGGCACAGGCAAAAGCGCAGGCAGCGACACAGGCACAGAAACAGGCATAGACACAGTAACAGGCACAGTCACAGGCGCAGGCACAGGTACAGGTCAGGCACAAGTACAGGCACAGTTACAGGCACAGGTACAGGCAAAGGCACAGGAGCAGACACAGGCACATGAACATGCACATGGACATGCACATGCACATGCACATGCACATGCACATGCACATACACATGCACCTGCACACGTACATGCACATGTGCATGCACATGCACATGCACATGCACATGCACATGCACATGCACATGCACATGCACATGCACATGCACATGCACATGCACATGCACATGCACATGCACATGCACATGCACATGCACATGCACATGCATATGCACATGCACAGGCACAGGCACTGGCACATGTACAGACACAGGCACAGACATAAGTACATCCATAAGCACAGGAACAGGCACAAACACAGCCATAGGCACAAGCACAAGCACACGCGTACTCGCACACTCACACACATAACTATTGAACAGGTACATATAAAGAACAAGATCTCGGATCTATAAAAATTACCCATTTTAGATGAACAAAGTAAAAATTATTTAGAACAAGAGATTTCTGTCGAGGAACACACAAAGTCTCTCTTGTCATTAAATAAAGGAAAATTATCTGGGACTGACGGTTTCACGCCCGAGTCTTACATTACGTTTTAGGAAATATCTTAGGAGCCCTACATAAATATGATTCAAGAATCACAGACAAATTGGCAACTACTTGAAGATGTGCGAAAGTCTATTTTTACATTTGTGCATAAAACAGGAAACCGACAATATCCAAACAGCTGGAAAACTATATCTCTGTTATCATTATAAAATATTTATTATAGCTTTAGGTAACAGACTGAAACAAGTCATTAAATATTTGGTTAAACGGGACCAAACATGCGGCATACCTGGAAGATCAATATACGATAATTTACAGCTAACCGGAAATGTATTCGGCCATATCAATAACGAAAATCAACAGATGGCAACATTCTCGTTAGGTCAAGGGTATTGCTTGGTAACATTAACCATGGATGTGTTTGAAATACCCAATTCATTCGGAATAGGTCAAAATGTTGTATAGAATATACCACTGATATTTACAACGCTGAAATGGCAGGGTAAGGATGTCCCTTCTCCGGATTACTTTTTACTCTTGCTGAAAAGTCTCTTGTGGAACATTAATAAATCAAAAGGCTTCTGGACAGGAAAATACAAAACCCTACAGGATCATCTAATACCCCGCCAAAGCAACAATCTAGACATAAAAATTCTAGGAGTAACATTTATTCATAACAATTTTGGACAACCATTTGCAATCAAAGCTGTGGAAAAAAAGCAAGCAGAAAGTGGGCACCTCTTACATAATATCTTCCATATCCCAGGAGAGTTAATAAACGGATTTATTGCACCTCAATTGTGGTATGGGTTGAAAAATGTTAAACCGGTTTCAAAATATCTACATAAAAACTTTTGGGCCGGTGAAAACACTGAAATAAACTGATACACTTATGCTTACCAAAATGTATTGGACCACTTGATCTGATGGACGTTACTGCAAAACAAACTATGTTTAGAGTCTTAACTGCAAACAGATATTTGGTAAGAAAGGGAAACACACTTTGGGGTGTACTCTTTGATGAGGAATTGAAAAAGAACACAAAACGAAGCCTAACATTGGAAAACTTCATTTTACAAAACGGGACGTTAACTGTAGATATGTTTCACATTTTCGAATGCAAATGATAAAACCTTGCTCAATAATGTTCTTTGAAACTTCATCTTATCCTGTAAATAATAAAGACATCCATAGTGTCCTATTAATACACTATTTGTATTTAAAAGGTAAAGACATCTCTCCAAAATACTGATCCTAGCTGGTTTTTACAAAATAAATGACATAAACGACAAACAAAAATTGCAAAGGCTCACCAATACCAATAGAGTAGAGCTAAGAAAAAAAAACAATGAACTCAAGAAGTATTTAAAAGAAAAATATAGTATACAACAGAAAAACTCATCGTCAACATTATAAAGCACTAGAATAACAAATAACACTGATAGGAATAAAATATGATTTGGATGAAATCAATATACGCAGAAAAAATTAATTTTGCCTAATACTAGAATAACTAAAATAGAATAAGGATCAAACATTAACAACTGGAATAACATATGGCGACACAAATTGGGTAGCTGCTATACAATACCCGTCACTTGGACAGGAAAGCTCGACAGCATGGAGGTTTGCACCGTGAATTTTTAACAGTAGATGTATGATTAAACGGATACCTTTGCGTAAGTTTGGAAAGCAGGCGAGGGGTGGTTTACTTCTGGTCAACGACTCCCATAAGGTGTGAATTTGTTAGTAGTCTTGTGAAATTGTAAAGTATATAACTGTACCTCAACTACAATATTCTCTATATTACAATGTGCAGTAATGTTTAAAAGTTGGTACTTCGATATCACATATGCACGCACCTGAACCCTTAAATATCCAGTACGATAGGGAAGAGCTGCATGATCGTGTAGCTCCACACACACACACACCCACACACACACACACGCACACGCACACGCACACGCACACGCACACGCACACGCACACGCACACGCACACGCACACGCACACGCACACGCACACGCACACGCACACGCACACGCACACGCACACGCACACGCACACGCACACGCACACACACACGCACAGCACACGCACACGCACACGCACACGCACACGCACACGCACACGCACACGCACACGCACACGCACACCCACACGCACACGCACACGCACACGCACACGCACACGCACACGCACACGCACACGCACAGCACAGCACACGCACACGCACACGCACACGCACACGCACACGCACACACACGCACAGCACACGCACACGCACACACACGACACGCACACGCACACGCACACGACAGCACACGCACACGCACACGCACACGCACACGCACACGCACACGCACACGCACACGACACGCACAGCACACGCACACGCACACGCACACGACACGCACACGCACAGCACACGACACGACACACACGCACAGCACACGCACACGCACACGACACGCACACGCACACGCACACGCACACGCACACGCACACGCACACGCACACGCACACGCACACGCACACGCACACGCACAGCACGCACGCACACAGCACGACCACGCACGCACGCACGCACGCACGCACGCACGCACGCACGCACGCACGCACGCACGCACGCACGCACGCACGCACGCAGCACGCACCACGCACGCACGCACGCACGCACGCACGCACGCACGCACGCACGACACGCACGCACGCACGCACGCACGCACGCACGACGCACGCACGCACGCACGCACGCACGCACGCACGCACGCACGCACGCACGCACGCACGCACTCACTCACTCACGCACGCACGCACGCACGCACGCACACACGCACGCACGCACGCACGCACTCACGCACGCACGCACGCACGCACGCACGCACGCACGCACGCACGCATGCACGCACACACACACCCACGCACGCACGCACGCACGCACGCACACACGCACGCACGAACGCACGCACGCACGCACGCACACACACACACACACACACTCACGCACACACACACACACACACACACACACACACACACACACACACACACACACACACACACACCTATATATATATATATATATATATATATATATATATATATATATATATATATATATATATAGGTATGGCAAAATATTATTGCGGGTCTAACTTGTAATAAGTAAAACAAAGACTGTACATCAGTTCATCAGTAAGATAGAATACACAAAAACTAAAAGCGCTGATGCTATCTATGCGTCTTTTGGTGGCACATTTAATGCTACTGTCAACGAGAATTGAAAATCAGTGTTTGTGCAAGTCATACTATGTATTCCACTGAAGAAAAAATACAGATTATTAATGGTGTTATTCAGGAAGCACTGCACAAGAAATAATGGGCAGGTTTTCCTTTAAAAACAGGCCAATTCCATCTGAAAGTACGATTATGCGTACTGTTTGTAAATTTGAAAGATGTTTAAATAATTGTAGAAAATGCAGTAACATTGATGGTAGTGATGGTGAGCATCCTGGTCATAACTTAAACGAAGAGCGCGAACTCTAAGAAATTTCAGTGTGTAGTTTAGCAGAATCTAATTTACTGTGCAACAGTACAAAAATTGCTGAAGAAATAAATATTGAACCAAGAAAAGTTCGCATTATCTTAAAAAGGCATAAATACCGTTGCTATACCTACACTTTCACTTTCAGAAGACCATCAATAGCGTATGGAATTTTGTGAAGATATGATTAATCGGGCAAATGAAAACGAAAGATTTATTGAAAATATTTCATTTACCGACGAGTGTTCTTTACCGTATTCGTTACCGGGCACAATACCACGAAAAAGTTAATGTGCGGGCCGGAATTTTAGGCAATTCCATAATTGGTACATTTTTTTATTAACGGAAAATTTAATGCGGACAAATATTAGAACTGTTGAGAAACCAGATAGTTCCAGCTGTTCAACGGCTCAATATAAATTTTGATGACATTTGGTATCTAGAATATAGCTGTCCTGCTTCTACTGCAATAAGAGTTCAACAGTTTTTTGAAGTTACGTTACCGAACCGTATTATTAATGGAAAAGGTACTATTAAATATTCTCCTCGCTTACCTGATATCGCGCCGAACGACTTTTTTGTTTGGAGATACGTATCCCAGAAAATTTATGGGCACAGGCATGAACGTGCTAACAACAATTTGGACGAACTTCGTGTCAAAATTATAGACCCTTTAAACAGCATCACCCAAGAAATGTTAGAAAACACCCAAACCGAATTTTATCACAGATTGGGTTACTGCCTTGTTCAAGGGAGGTCTTTTCGAAAATCCTATCAAGTAGAATTTTGAAGAAGAAACTTTTGAGGTATTATCATTTAATGTTTAAGTGTAAAGTATCTTAATAGTTTCAAAGACTTTTCATCATCATCTTAATTGCTTAGGTTTCGTTAAAAATGTTGAAGCTAGATTGAAGGCGACGTAAGCAGTTCATATCTTGTAAAGCTATGTCCCTCTCACACTCATGTAATGGTTATCCTTACTATATATATATATATATATATATATATATATATATATATATATATATATATATTATATATATATATATATATATATATATATATATATATATATATATAGATATTATTTTTAAATTGGTTAGCAGGTGAGTACTAATAATGGAAAAATATTTATTTTAATCTTTAAATTAAGGTTCCTATTATAATAATATTAAAAATATATATATATATATATATATATATATATATATATATATATATATATATATATATATATATATATATCTTTTGGGGATAGGGTTCAATTGATTGTTGGCAAAATAAATTAAATCTGTGAATATTCATGTAAATGATCAAATTGTATTTTATAATAAACAGTTACAATTTGAAACCAACTTTGTTGAGATCTGCACAAAATACGCATATGTTGCGCACTTAATACTGAAATAAATGTAGCCTGTCAAAAATTTCTGCAATTGATCTAAATTATTGAGCACAATTTTAATTTTGCTTGAGGTAAACTTATTAATTTTATAACAACACTGAATCATTTACTTTTCAGATATTGACACGTGAATACGTACAAACATTTATACATTATTTTAGAAAAATTAAACACAGGACAAAAAAAAATAAAAACAATGCAGTAGGGTTATGATGGATAAATACACTCACATGTGTTACTGCCAGTTTCAAATAATGTTCTTGTAGGGTTGGTCCACATTAAGCGTTGGACGTGGACTTCCTTCCATAAATCGGTGATACTGTCCCAAATATGATGCTTAATATTCCATTATTTCATCCAAATCAATTAACTGTTGTCTGTTCTTCATGTGATAAATACAATGTACTTACAATGCTAAAATACTTATAGGCAAGCACTTTATTTTATTTGTGTTTTTTAAAATGTTGTATTATTTATTTAATAATTTCTCGGATTTAATTTTTGTATTTTAAGTTCATGTAGATTTTTGGATTCACTTGCACCTTTATTTTTAGATTCCGTTATGAAGTGAAAATTTATTTTATGATGTTAATCACTGTCAACAAAATTAACATCGAATCCAAGATAATTGAAGAATTTATTAACATACAAAAAAAATTGCACATCACTCGATGTTTACACACGATCTTGAAAGACGAAACAATTACAATTCTATCGAACGATTGTGATCGGTAACCTTATTTTTAACTTTAGTTATAGGTTAAAACAATTGTTTCTGATAACTCAACTCTACGCCGATCACGTTTCACTTCCGATAATGTTTACGAGAATTGTTAACACAAATAATACTAACACTATGACTTGTTAGTCACAAATTTTTCAAAAGGCAAGAGAGTGAGAAATCAGGAGCAATTCCTTTTATACTTCTCTCCTAGGTACCAAATTTTTAATTTTTTCTCTACATTGCACACAAAAGATTCTGGCTTCTGATTGGTCTAAACAAAATTGTAATCTTAACTAAAACATAAATTATGCCATATCTTCTTTAATACAATTCGGATTTGATTTTTAATTACAGATTTGGAATCAGGGCAAAATTACGCATAAAAAGACATCTCAAGCCCTATTTTGCTTCGATAATTTTCGTTCTGACAACTTATAATCTAAATTTACTAATATCAAAAAAATCTTACATCCTACAACTAAACTAATTACATATTCAAACTCCACATGAAACACTCTGTGAGAATACATTTATTTAAACCCATTTTATCTTAATTTTACAAAATTTTCACCTTCCCATCTAACATTTAGGTAGTTAACCTAACTTTTCTAACTTTATGTTTATAATACATATTTATAGTTAAATTCCTTGTTGACATGAGGGAAGCCTACTATTAAATGTTTTTATAATTTATTTTAGACTTATCTTACCCTATAAGAACTATAATTTTGTGAGATTCTTACAAATAATACTTAACCTAATTTAATACAAATTTACTTTTAATTTGTGTAACAACTGTTTATAACACTTGGAATGTTCACAAAATGTGTTCTTATATCTGTCTCTAACACCAATACTGTTCACTTGTATTCCATAGTTCTTAATTTTGTCATTTCACATTTTCACATTGTTTAACTATTTTGTCAATTTTTGTATAGAATTTGTAATTTTATATGAAATATCACACTGCACAATTGTTTTTCATGTACTTAATTATGTTTTTAAGTCACTATCACTTCTTATGCACGTTTTATATACTTTGTCTTTGAATTACAAGTATACTATGTTCGTATCATACCCTTTCTTTCATATTTTAAATAGTTTATGCATTGTACCTAATACTATACATTCTATATATTATAATTATCATACTCCATGTGATCAATATCTGATATGTGTTCAAAATATTAAAATTCATTGAATAAAATGCGAAATTACATAAATATGTTGCACGAAACTAATCGTACCCATTAATATTAATCATGTTGACCTTTCTCACATGCTGCTGGTATAGCCCAATACTTTTATGAAAATAGCAACCATGTGCAAACCCCACAAAGCCTGTTTTGTTACAATAAAACCATAATTTTGCACTCGTAACTATTATTTCATTGGGACTGAAAAGGAACTGTATACTTCCACAAATTTATCTAACTTGCCTACTATTGAAAATTTCAAACACAATAAACTCTAGCTCCTTTATTAATCCTACTTCTAATCATCTCAATATATATATATATATATATATATATATATATATATATATATATATATATATATATATATATATATATAATTTAATATAAGACAAATACGTACAAGTATTAAGAATATCCGTATCACGACTGACTAAATTTGCCTCTACTTTTCTAATGCCGTGTGTCCATGCTTTTATCTAAGATTAGCCGATAATTTTCGAAATTACAAATTATTTGCTAGTACCGTACATCTTAAATGTAGTGTAAACTCTCGTAATTGTGTTTAATAACGCACAAATTTGGAGTGAAACATTGTTTGTTTTCCTTTTCACATATTCGGAAAGTATTTGCAAGCATTTCAAAAATTAATGGCATTTAAAAGTCTTGTATTCAGAAAACGAAATAAACCTTTTGGTCTAATAGACAAGTTCGAAATGGAAGTGTAAAATTTAGATATTATTCACATGCTGCTGTCGATCGATTATGAAATCCTTTTACTAGCTTGTTGAGAATTTTTAGTTTCGTGTAAATAATAAGTAGTCGTAATTTCTTAGTTTTGTTGATAATTATAATACATATGTAGTTAATCTGTCGTATATTTGCTATTCAAGTTGTAAGACTGACTAAAAAGTGAATTTCTTTATTAGAACTGCATTTAAATTAAGATCAGAAATATTGTATGCGGTTTTCAAGAATTATCATTACGACGTAGTGCAGTTGATTCAAGGAAGTGCAATGTCTTAGTTACTAGGCCATTCATTTTCCTCTGGAGTAGTCATCGCTTTTCTGCGGAAGAAATCAACGTTACCTTATAGTGCCAGACATTAGTTCAGAGCTCGCCGATAACAATTAACTTGCTGTAAATATCTAAACATGCGTATAACGTTAACGACTAATATTAAGAATCAAGCAGATCTATTGTGCAAAGTAAAGTTTGCAAATAAATTTTAAATACATAGACTGTAATACATCGTACAACCAGGTTGCATGATAATCGACCGCACCGATGTACTTCACGAGGTAGTTGCGAGCGTGGCTACCACATTCATTACCTTACTATCGCCACCTCAGAAGTCAACCTCCAGGCCCTCTCTAGGTGTATCGTATAACATAAGGGGAACTGAATCAGAATTAACGTAAACTTTATGGTTCATTTACAGTTTTTTGTTTTTCATGACCGACGAATGTTAATAAAATTTCTGTGTTTTTTTTAATACATTATTTGTTTTGTATGTACATAAGATTGAATCGATTCCTAGTTGGTACATTTTGATTATTTTAGTGTAGAATTTTATGGTAAACGTACTGAATCATCCGAAATTACAACTTTGGTTTAAGGGGTTTTTGTGTATAAATGTTTTACAGACAAATATTATATCAAATTTTTTTTGAACGAAATTTGTGTGCTTTGCCCTATGTTCTGCTTAACGGAGAACAAATTTTTACAACAATTTTTAGAAAAGGCCGAGATGGCGCCTAGCTAGTTCCCTTCCCGAATAAGTCAATTTATTGAATTTATCTGCTTAAGTATGATTACACTGTATTCCTTTTATGGTAATTTGACGGCGGTGTTATCTTAACATATGTTTCTTTTTGGTTTATTGACTTGTGTTTTTTTATAATTAAATGTGAACCTAGATGTTATACGACATCTAATTTCGAGTTCTGTTGACGTATTATTTTAATGAGATCATAAAGGTGACTTTAATATTTTTGGTTTTATTTGAGAACGTAAAGTAGTTACGTTCGACAACGCTTTGAGTAAGTATGTATTATAACGTAGCTTTTAAAGTTTGTAGCGTTGAAGTATTCTTTTTTTGGATTTGTGTATATTTTATAGCGAGCTAGTTAACATCCTTCCATCTGGTTGTAGATTACAGCAAAGTAAATTTTTTAGTTTTTTTGAGATATGTTTCATTAAAAGTCATATTAAATGAAGTAAGGTAACGACAGTCATTGATTTATTTCGAGTAATGATTGTTTTTATTTATAATGGCAGTACGCAATTAGTTTAAATGAGCATGCAAGAATATTTGTAGCCTTTCAGGTGTAGCGGAAATCCGCTGGCCCCGGCGCACTTGTGATTACGTACAGGCATGAGAGCTATTTGACTATTTAGACAAGTTGTGAACTTACGTAATTAGGCAAATCAACCCCTATTGCGACTTTTGAAATAATCTGATTCCCCTTTCCGGGTTTTATGACGACTTCAACCCCTATTTTGACTCATTTACGGTAAACTATCCGTTAGTGTGCAAAATTAATTTACATCGTACCCACCCCAACCCCTGATCAGTCGAGCAAACCCCCATTTTTTTCTGATATCACGTTTTACTGCCCGTTTGTACCGTAACACCAATATACCATGAAAATACACATATGAAAATTGTGTGCTGGCTACATGAGATTGTTTACTTAAATGCTCTTACTATTACAACACAAAAATAATATTTCTGCTTTGTAACGAATAACATACGTGTAAATGCTTTCTTATGTGTATAGAAATACTCGTTTTCAGCATTGGGTTTTCTGTAAAGTACAAAATTTCACAACTTTATTGTCACTAAAATCCACCTCTAGACGGACGAGTCACTACTATACTTTCCTTGCGCTTTATTAAAAGCGAACACATATTTGGTAGGACACATACGTCGTACTTATAAAAGGTGTATACCAATTTCGTTCAGTTCTTGTTGCGCCAAGCAGTTAGAAACAAATAAATCTAATTAGGTCTCCAATGCAGCTTATAGCGGTTCCAACAAAGTATTGAAATAGCTTTACAGACTGCATCAGAGCATTGACTGATCTTCATACACTCAACACCACTTAAACCTATATGCCTGCAACACAATGAACGATATCTCACTGATCTTTGTATATAAATGGAAGCATACACCTATATCAGCAGTAAAGCTTCACAGATAGCAAAACAATGCATTAACATGTAGCGTCAGTGACCGATCCTTAATACCAGCTCCTTTTTAGAGCAGCCACCAATTGCGAAAGGACGATATTAGATAAGTAAGACCGTTCAATAATATAGATTTATTTATCCACTCCACTTTATTTTGGCGAATACAAAATCCCTAATGAAAACAAATTTCTTAACCCAACGGAGTAGAAATTAAGTACTACTTTGGCCAAAGTTACCGAAATCCTCATAATAAGGAGAGAGAAAAGAATTTAGGGATTTATTCCACATCACTCAGCTTTAAAATCCGATTATAATTGTGTGACGCATCATAAAACGCCAAAAGTAAGATCCATCGTACATGAATCAAGTGGAAGTTTTACAGAAACTGCTAACTGTCCTTTACTTAGCTTTCAAAAATGAAAATGATAAACTAATTCAACATCGCGTGCTTTTCCTGCAAAAAAAATCACCATCAGAACATCTTTTTCAAGAAACCACTTCTACAAAATGATCTAATACGATAAAATTTATTACCACAAATTCCTGGTGTAAATCTTAACAAGAATTAAGTTACCTAATGAATTAAACCGACTTGTATCACCAATATATCTACTTCACTGTAGGGAAAGGTGTTTTTGTAATTTTGGGAAGGAATAGCACTCATCCACTCGGAGACAGATCTGGAGAAAGAGAAACTTTTAAAGTTTTAACGCCATCATTGAGAATTACAATCATTAAAACACAACTCAACCCTTATGCTTAATTATCTGTTGTTGCTGTTAACTATCATCAAACTAACTGCTGCACCAGTCATATGCGGTTGTGTTTGCCCCTTAATATTTTACGTGCCCAACGTACAAAGGCTTTTCTAGGGAGCATAATTTTTCGAACGGTACCTTTTAAAAACGAAATGCTATGCTGTGAATGAAATGCATATTTTCTAGAGTGATGACAGTCTCACCGATGCAACACAGTGTGACCGTTGACGGGACTCTTTTCCACATTCATTATACCCGAACCAATTTTTAGTTAGTGGATATGCAAGGGTAGATTCATCCAATACGTCTGTTATGTCCTAACAAACTTTATCCGATAATAACCTTTTCATACATTCTATTTAATCAGTTCTGTTAATTTTGTAGAAAATCACTAACACCGCTACAAAATAAAATTAATAACCTTTAAATATCATAAAGTATGTTAAAACGCATTTTCTGGATTATACAAAACACAGCTTAACATTACATTTTCCACAGAAGATTATTGTTTGGCCATTCGGACATGCACAGCATCTTTCTTTCTTGCTATATATCGGGAAATAACTCAAGTTGTCAAAACGGATACCTTCTTGAGAGATTTTCTTGTTCGGCGATAAAATTATTCTAGGTGGTGTGGATTTGTTTCTGCTACTTAATGGTCTCCTACTCGCAAAAGTAAGCTATTCAAGATTTGAAGACGGAATTCCTTCGGCATCACCTGCTTATTTGTATCTCCCAATAAGTACTTGTCTCGTATGTATTGCAGCCACGCATTATTTACGTTGATGTCCAGTAAGTGTAAAAATATTCCTAGGTACCATTTATGCGTCTTGAAAACTGTACGGTACAAGGCTACCAACATATCGGCTAAATATACCCCTCCGATATGACTTGTTTGACAATTTGAGTAAAATCAATGTCTGCTTTAGCTTTGGCTTCTTTGATAAACCTTTTGACTTTGTTAGTAGGCTCCGAGGCTACAGATGTGCTTGTCAAGACGACAGCTTTGTTATTTACTCATTTTATTACGGTAATTCCTTTATTGCTATTAACAAACTATTCATACGTACCGCGACCACATTTCTTCAGCGCATTGTCAGAGGCTAGCTTGAACCCACGTAATACATTGCTTTTAACAGTTTCCAAGCTCATAATACCATACCCACTCCTCAAGAGACGCAGTAATGCAGGTGAGGTAAGGTAATTGTCAAAATAGACTGCCGATACTGGTTTATCGGGAATAATTTTGCAAATACCAGGAACTACCTTACCCCCCAAATCCAGTAGAGTTTTCTTTGTTAGAAAATTGCACATTGATGTTATCAAAAGTGTCTGCACCACCATACAGTACAAAATCATATACAATTCCAGACACACCAACGATGACAAACATTTTGTGCGCCCTCTTTTTGGGCGAGTTTTTTAGATACTGTCTTCTTGAATCTGCACGCTTTCCTTTATAGGGAATCATCATTTCATCCGGCGATTGTCGTTTTTCGTTTTCGACACTATTACAGTTTCTTCTGTAGAATCTAGAATAAGTCGAATCTTGAAATATCGATCAATACTGGGTTTATCGCTGTTTACGAAATGCTAAAATCTTCTGAGTGTCTGATCTCTTTTCAGTACTCAGTATATGCCGGCATCTGAACTATACCCATCTGCAATTTGATTGCTATCAAATCGCACATCTCAGTTTTACTCGTATTGATGCTACTTGGAGTTCTCTGAGTAGAATATAGGTTGATATAGAAACAGTGGTTTCTATAAGTTCATCACAAAAAAAGGTTTTGATGTAATAAAGTGGCGATTTTATTTCGCCTGTTGCCTCAAAGTGGTCACCAATATGGACAGGTAATTAAAGGTCTCTCTTATTTTGGCTTATTTGGCTGTACTGGACCAGGTACTTCTACAGCTTTCACATTTGAACTTGTTTTGTCCTCGTCTAAGCTATCGACATTTTATTCGGCATTCATTTCATCATACAGAGTATTTATTTCAAAATTTCTTTGTAACTCCCTTTCAGGTATGAAAATAAAGCCCTCAAACTGCTGACTTAACATTTGAAGTTTTTTCATCTTCTTCACCTTCAGGGTCTGACTCAGGATTTGAAAGTGGCACTAAGGACAGCAAATATTCAGTCCGGGAACGAAAATCCTAAGAATATATTTATTATTACTACTACCGTCCCTTTATTTGATTATTTATTATGGATACGTAATTAGTTATTTCAATCTTATGAAACCAATTTACACACACGTGTGCCTCGGAACATGGCAACGTATCTTATAGGATACATTGACAAAATTCAGTTTATAACTGTATGTACTTGAAAAAAATCATTTCTATAGCTACAACTGGCACTCAGTACAACAAAACAACACAAGCTATATTTTAGTTCGCATAGATATTCCTAAAATTTGGATAAAACAAATACCTGCTCTTTCTGGCCATTCTTACAAACACATTTATAAAGGTTAATCCTTTCACAACAAGCTAACGCCCTATACTAGCACCTGTATTGTTTAATTTGAGCAAGATCGCATTTATGAAGGTAGGTGTACAACCCAGAATACACAACCGCATTGGTAGTGGTATTTAGAATGCTATAGGAGACGTTGTCAACTTAGGGTTTTAATTATTTATTGCATCTTAAATAGCAATCTATAATATTGTCTCTAACTATTTTAACTATTAAAAGGTTTACCTTCACCTACTGCTTTAGTATCATTTGGTAGATAACGAAATTTTGTTTTCTCCCAATTTGTTCGGTTAATTACTAGAACACACAAGGAATTAAAAAAAACATCTTAATCCAAATCAGGCATGGTGCAGAAAATCATTCCGGCACGCATTCATTTTTAATTTTGTTTAGTTAGTTAATTTTATTAAATACATAAATAAAAAGTTTACCTCGAGTAGGATTTGAACCTACGACATGTACTTTGCTAGAGTACCACGCTAACCAACTGCGACATCAAGGTTCAAGCCCCAATCGATGTAAATTTTGTCTTTATGTAAGTAGAACTGATGTAAATTCTAAATATAATGAGATTACAATCAAATTACTTATATTAATGGAATGTGAGCCTCTTCATATTTTAGATCAAAATCTTAACTGAATAATATTAAGGTTTTTAATTAAAGTAACCCGTATTCATATACAATATGTGTTCTAGAAAGACACAATGATTATAAACTAGACTTGCTAAATTTTGGATTTTTACTTGCAAATAATTTATATTTCTTCAGAATAATTAATTATTCAAGTTATATTATATTAAATTACACAAGACAAGTTTCCAAAAGAAACAATTGCGTCATTAGTAACTACTAATAATGACAAAATCGTCACGTAGAAAGTTGATATTAATAAATTTGGCAGTATTACGAGTATGAGTTTGATATATAAACTCAACACTGAACACAACATTATTCAAAAAGCGTAGCGTAACAAAGTCAGCAATGCATTTTAAGGTATGAAAGAATCATTATGATACATGGAGATATTAATTGTTAATTTGTTTCAAATTTTAGTTTTATGCGCAGCCGTTGCAGCAGCTAATGCTGGATATTTACAACTTGCTTTGAGATACGCAGCACCCACGACAATTCGTAGCTCCTATTCCAGTTATTAGCTATGCAGCTCCATCAATCGCAAGAGTTGAACATTTAGGACCAGCCGTGGCTTCAGTTCACAAAACTGCAGTGTATACAGCTCCAATTGCAAGAACGTCTGTTATTGAGCCACCAGCTGTGCACACTGTTGCTGCAGCTCCTTTAATTGCAGCGCCTGCCATCCATGCAGCTCCTCTCCATCGTACGGGCTATTTAGGGCACAGTTCTGGAAATGCCGCTGCTGCTCTTGGTTATGCAGGAGTCGCACCTTTACCTTATGATGGTGCATATCGTGCTCCTTGGTAATCTTTATAACGTTTCTACATTTGAAACCCTTAATCAAAAGATATATAGATTTATATCAGTAACATAAAAAAAATAAATTATTAAAAACTTATACAGTTATTCCTTTAAGAAGCGTTTATTTATGTTTATATTTTACAACCTTTAAAAAGTTTCAATAACAGAAAAGGCAATTAGTCTTAATATAGATTAGTATATGCATCAAGTACTATTAGTGGAGTTGATCGACATATTTCCATAGTTTATGCTTTTTCAGCGCGACGTTTCAGAAGCGGACTCTGCTTCCGTCATCAGGCTTAGCCCTGAGAAGGACTGTTTTCGCACTTGAGTCGAATTCATATGTTATATATAATTGTTTCCCAAGCACTTATATATATATATATATATATATATATATATATATATATATATATATATATATATATATATATATATATATATATATAATTAAACTTTTCGTGGTTGCGCAGAAGTTCATTGCGCATGTTGCGCCGTGACTTCTTGCGTAGGTGTATTGCGCTTAAGCTCTTCGCGCATTATCGGAATCCATATGGGTTTCATTTATACACTAGCTTGGTTCATTGGATTTTTTGCTAGTGCGATGTATGTGGCTTCTTTGAGTTTCCGACGAGTTGTATTCTCGTCCTCTGCCACGATCTGTATGTTATCCCATTGGATGCGGTGGTCTTCGTTCCAGATATGTTTGGCAATTCTTGATCCTTCTGTTTCGCCCTTGCAGACGTTGTTCTTTGGTCCTGAGTACTCACTTTGAGTGGTCTACTGCTCTCTCCTATGTATGCTCTGCCGCATTCGCATAGTAGGTTGTATACACAATTCTTGTAATTCTGATATTCATTGTGTGGTTTGGTTTTGGTTAGTATTCCCCTGAGAATTCACAGAGAAACCAAGGATATGGCTTAGATACGTGGGCGATACCTTCGTAGTTTGGCAACACGGCAAGAATAAGCCAGATGAATTCCTAGATCATCTAAATAGCCGCGCACCCTCCATAAAATTCGCAATGGAATTGGAGTCGGAACAAAAACTGCCATTCCTGGATGTACTTGTACACAGGAATGACAATACTTTCACGGTAAGTGTATACAGGAAACCTACCCACATGGGGAGGTACCTACACTACAACTCCAATTACCACAAAAACGTGAAGTTATGCGTGGCAAAATGCTTGTACGATAGTGCAAAAACATCATGCTCAAAACAAGAGGACCTGAACAGAGAAAAAGAAAATGTCGCTAGAACACTCAAATAAAATGGCTACCCCGATCTAACACCTAACCTAAACAAGGAAAGGGTAACCGAAAAAGAAGAACCTAAATATACAGCGATAATACCATATATACAAAGTACCTCAGACAAAATACGAAGGATATGCAGCAAATACAAGATACGCACTGCCTTCAAATCGACCAGAGCGCTCAGGGGAATACTAACCAAAACCAAACCATACAATGAAGATCAGAATTCCAAGAATTGTGTATACAACCTACCATGCTAATTCAGTAGAGAATACATAGGAGAGAGCAGTAGACCACTAAAAGTGAGAACGCAGGAACATAAGAACAACGTCGGCAAGGAAGAAACAGAAAGATCAAGAATCGCCGAACATGTCTGGAACGAAGACCTCCGCATCCAATGGGATAACATACAGATAGTGGCAAAGGACGAGAACACAACTAGTCGGAAACTCAAAGAAGCCACATACATCGCACTATCAAAAAATCCAATAAGCCAAGCTTATATATATATATATATATATATATATATATATATATATATATATATATATATATATACATATACAGCGTTTCCACGAAAGTTCTTTACAAATGGAATTTTTTGTTATTAATTATTGGACAAAAAATCATTTTGTCAAAAAGTTCTGCTTAGTTCAAAACTACTAAAACACCAAAGAAAACTGTTTTTGACCTAAACCTACACGGGGGAAATCAAAAAGTTTTATTTTACTAAGAATAAACATTATCCATAATAATCAAAATAGTACACAAATATTTAACTAATCAATTTTTATTAACAAAAATAATTATTTTTAAGTAAATGAATTATTCAGAACAATAAATCAGAATTCAATATTGAAAATTAGATTTAAACGTGGTCTTCAACTCTCTTTGGGATCAGTATGATTTTCATACGTCCTGCAGTAGGCTGGAGAAATAAAAGAATGTCCGTTAGTAAATGTCAAGTAAATTGATATCTCACAAATCGGTTATTGAAAACAAAATGCCTACAAAATTAAGTTTAGAAGAAAAAATAGAATTAGTGTTAATTGTTGGTGATAATTACAAAACGTACAGAGAAGCTGCAGTGATATTCAATAACAGGCACCCGGAAAATCCTATTTCACATGTATCTGTGAGAAATGTCATTGTTAAATTTAAAATGACTGGGTGTGTTAATAATAACTTCAGGAGAAACCATGCGCGAAGAGTTAATCACGAAGAAAATCAGTTACAAATCATGCAAGCCGTTGTGGAAAAACCAAGAATTTCCTTAAAACAGATTTCGCAAATGTTACCAAATAATGTAGGCAAATCAAAAATTTCATGCTTACAAACCAAAATTTGTTAATACTCTCAAAGATAGCGATTTTATATCTCGATTAAATTTTTGTGCCTGGTTTCAAGGAATGCTAGAAGCCGATCCGTTTTTTGCAAGAAAAATACTTTTCACTGATGAAGTAACGTTCACATCTAACGGAGTTATGTGTTCCCAAAATTCTCGTTGGTGGAGTTCTGAAAATCCCAACTTTGTGGTTGAATGCCGTGATCAGTATTCCTTCAAGACCAATGTATGGGCTGGCATTTTTAATAATCAAATAATTGGACCTTATTTTTTTCGACATAACCTCACTTCAGAGACATATTACCAATTCCTGAATAATCAAATTTTTGATGTTCTGCATGCACGCACGCACACACGCACGCACGCACGCAAGCACGCACGCACACACGCACGCACGCACACACACACACACACACATACACACACACACACACACACACACACACACACACACACTCACACACTCACTCACTCACTCACTCACTCACTCACGCACACGCACACGCACACGCACACGCACACGCACACGCACACGCACACGCACACGCACACGCACACGCACACGCACACGCACACGCACACGCACACGCACACGCACAAGCACACGCACACGCACACGCACACGCAAACGCACACACACCCGCACACGCACACGCACACGCACACGCACAAGCACACGCACACGCACACGCACAAGCACACGAACACGCACAAGCACACGCACGCGCACGCGCACGCGCACGCGCACGCGTACGCGCATGCGTGCATAAAACCACGAGAAATGCAAAAAAAAATTTTGTTATTTAAAACCGATTATATTGCTTTCTCTTTATACGTACGTATATGAGAAAGCAGTTCTAGCACATTGTTAGACAAATAACTAACTCCGTAATAATATACTGATTAACTAAGTGAATAAATTTTTTAACTTTTATGAATAAAAAAAGCAGTCTTCGTTGGCATAATTTGCACAATACGTACCCCTGCGAAGTTCTACAAGACGTTTGACGACATCACATGGACCATTGGACATGCGAAATCCACCCGCTGCCTGTGTTCCATCATAAATCTCAAGATTTAGATTGGTTTAGACCTGGTTTCTTGTTAAATATATTGTGTACCTTTGTACTGGTTTCCGGGGGACACACTTTTTTTCCATTGGGTTACCTAATATGGAAACTCCGTCATCACTATCTTGAATATATTCATCGACTTCATCTTCTTCATTTGCATCTTCTTCTGACTCCTTGTTATGTTTACTTTATTCACAATTTTTTCTTGCGAGGGTAATAATAGGTTCCTATATTTTATTACAGAACTAATCAAGTCGATGCAAAGCAGCGCAGAAAAGTGATAAAATACGTGCTTGTATACAACATTCGACTCTGGCTTAACATTTTTAGTAGTCCTAATCAGCCTCTTCTATTACGAACAAAAGATAAATATTCTAAGTTTAATCTTGTAGACAGTGGTCAACTATTTTCACGTTCTTCTGCTCAAAATAACGATAAGTATTGATTTGCGCGTGCACATGCTTGCTAGTGGAGTGGTTTTAGGTGCGTGAAGAAGTGTGTGCATGCTTGCGTGTATTTGCTCATGTTTCGTGCAATGCCCTCTTGCACTAAAGCAAGATATTTGTAGGCAAAACACAAATAACGTTATAATTACCTCGAAAACACCAATTGTTTTAAATAAATATCAACCTCTAAATAATAGTTAGTGGCCTAAAAATAGCTTGACCTGGGATGCTGGTGGTTCTTGCTCCTATGTGGGTCTTAGTTTTCCTGGTCTTGAGGCATTTCGTATATTCCTCATTGTAAATCCATTTTACAGTAGTGTGTTATTAATGTTGCCATCTCATCGTTTTTGTGAGTTGAGTCCGCGCGAAATGTTTTTAAGACTAACCTCAGTTGCGTAGGATAATAGTGAAATTTGGTGATAAAGTATCTGTTTTTGTGGGTGGCTTTCCCGTACACTGTGTCACCAAGGTGCCAGTGTTTCTTCTTATATATCAGCACGCCCAAAAATGGCAGCTTGTCGTCACCTTCCACTTCCATGATAAACATGATTTTGTTGTTGGCGCTGTTTAGATGTTCCAATAATTTGTCCAGCTGTTCTCTACCGTGTGGTCATCATTTTTGTTATAATTTTTCATTTTACAAAAAAAAGCGTTGTTAAAACCTGTTTGTCTTGCAAATGGTACCAACTAGTAGTAAAGTTTGCAATTTTAGATTATATTTGTATTATGTAAACGTATATTGACAAGATAAGTAGCTTTGCAAACAAATATTTTAAAAAAGCTTTACCTTTTTGAAAATACTTGTTTTAATTAGAACTTTCGTAGTTATTTATTATAAATACTATTATTACATTATAGTTAACAATGAAATGTGTTTATAAGGAACCCTGTCAAGTAGCGCACTTACGTATTCTTCAACAGAAACTTTCTGGGATTTTCTATTGCTGTACAAAATCCACTAAATACTAGTAATAACCAATTTTCATTAAAATAAAGAAAACGAAAAAAACACAAAACTCCAAAAAGCTTATAGGGAAGATTGTTTATTAATAGAAGCAAAAATTTCAGTTTTTTCAAACTTTATTACGCAACATAGAACGGTCTTAGCGTCAGACCGAATTATTTTTACTGTCATATGCGCGAAAGACCCATAAGTAAAGAATTGGTTCCATGAAATAAACGGATCTTAAGTTTTTAAGAGATCTACACGATTTCAGTATTTTGAAGACAGTTGAGACTATATTCAGTTTTATGGGTCTGTGGGTGCGTGTGTATGTGTGCGTGGGCGTGGGCGTATGAGTGCGTTTGTGCATATGCGCGTGCGCGTACGTGTGCGTGCGAATGTGCGTGTGCGTGTACACACGCGTACGCATACGCACACACACGCGCACACGCACTCGCACACACGCACACATACATACACAAAGTATTGCTGCTTTTTGAAGAGAGGATTGCGAGAAACCTTAGAGCGGACTCAAAAGTAAGTGGTTCTGACTGACATAAAGAGGACCCCGCATCCTGTGCCAGGCTGGTGAGTTTGAGAATTGGGTTTCTCTCCTAAAGGGAGCATGGTCTTGACATTGACACATTATTCACATTTATTCTAATTACCCATATATCTGTCTCTGTATTACACATGTACATTCCCTATCTGGATTAGTATCCCTGTAGCCACACTACTGCATTAACACCATAATTTTCAATTGCCATTTTTCGCATTATATATAATATGTGTCTAGTTTTTTGGTGGTGGCATGTGAAGCTTGCCGTCAACGAGCACCAATACAAGAATTTTGACTCCTTTAGAAAAAAAATTTTATTTAGTTAAAGTAATTATAATTTACGGTGTGATTGTTTTATTGTGTAGGACCACTCCTGGACGGATTGAGAGCTGCGGTTGTTCGCGACAAACGGCTGCTCCAGGTGCTACAGCGGGGGAAAAATTCAGGGTCTTGTTCGGAGGTAGAGTATGTACCTAAATAGCATTAATTCAGACGGACGGCGGATGCGGAAGTTGACAAAGGTCACAGGTGCCCTTCATAAACAAGATTCTTCACCAATCATTTATGATAAATTAATGATTTTAATAAATACGAGCTCTTTTAATTGAGTAAAATTTAAATGGTTACGGTTTAAATGTGAGCGGTGATTAATAGCAAAGCACCTTTTACTGCTTGTATTAAACAAATGAATTATATATTTATAGAGCGAGTATCGGTTAACTCTAACTATATTAATCAGTTTCAACTACGCTTTACCTTATACTCATTAACAAAATTTAGCTTCATCTATGCCTAAAATCAGTGAGAACGAAAAGATAAGGATTCGGTCGTGTCACTTTTCTATATATAATACGAAATATTAGTGGTGGGCAATTGGAAATTCCCAGGTTTCCTATGATCAGGCAGCAGCGTTACAAGTTATTTTAATTAATATTAAATCAATAATGAATTAATATTTATTTTAACATTCCCAAATTATTGGTCATTAAATAGCGGATCGGCTAATTTTTGCCACTTTCTACTAAAAAAGTACTTATTCTACAGAATGTTTTAATTAATAATTGCGGACACTTTTGTCTAGTTATAACTCAAAATTTTCAGAAGCCGGTTGCTTCTTCACATATGTTAGCGGTTGGAATGTATTATTAAAATATAATCTTGTACACAATGGGAACGAGATTACTATTTCCATTGTAGTTGTTTACCTGCATCATGCGATAGAAATTATTGTAGGAATTATTGATTATCTTATTAATTTGAGACTCCCCCAATTATACAGGGTGTCCACAAACTCTTTTCACAAAAGAAAACTGCAGATTCAATAGCTGATTTTATGTGGATTTATCGTAAATTACATTAGTACAAAAATACTTCCAAAGAGAGCTGGAGCTCTTGGAAGATGGCGCCCTAACATCGGTTTAATTCAATTATCTTCAAAATGGTTTCCCTTTAAATGATAGCGTTCTGTACATTTATTTAGTGGAATATTCCCAATCGTATGGCGTGAATATGATTTTTTTTAGTTGCACTCATAAACGGCCAGTTTGAGGGGGATATTGGACATTGTTATTCACAAGTTTTTTGTTTTTTAAAATTTCTCAATTTTAACATAATATTTAAAAAATTTTGGTTTTCTCATAAAAGAATGTACTCTTGTCTGAAGTCGCTACGACGTACCGTTTTTCAAGTAAATCGAATTGAACTTTTCATGTGTTAATCATAATTCTATAAAATTAACTAACGAATTCAAATACAATAAAAAATTTTCACTTAATACTTATTTGATACTTTAACCTCAACTAGTATCTGTAATACTAGTTATTTTGACGTTCACGCAATTGTTTTGTTTATTTTCCATAGCCATCATCTTTCATAGTTGTAAAGGAATTAGTTATATTCCTTATTAAGGTAATTTACGTTAAATCGACATAAAATCAGCTCTAGAATCTGCAGTTCTCTTTTGCAAAAAGAGTTTGTGGACACCCTGTATTCATCGGGTTCCAAATTATATTTTTGAACAATTCGGTGTATTTATCTCTAACTAATATTAGGATAACAGTCTTTGAGTGTAATTTTTCCATTCCCAAGATGCATTTTAAAACAAACTAAATTATTATTTATCAAGTTTAATTTCGGAATAAAAGGAAAATTTGCATTTTTAGTTAACGGCAATCTTTTAAATCCTTTTAATTTTTGTTTATCATAAACAATTCTATTTTGAATATCCAAACTTTAACATTATATTTATTTGATATTCGTTACGAATCACGGTAATTATTTACTACTTAATTCCATTCTTATCAATATTTAACGGTGAGTACTAAATTAATTGACCGACTTAATTACGGTTTTTGTTACCGGACTAAAAGAGACAAAAAAAGTAATCTTCACTAATACAAACTGACAAGCCCACATAGTGATCGAAGGAAATTCGTAATTAACAATGGACGCTGGTTGGGTGACCCCCCTAATGGTGATACTTGTTATATGACATCGGCATTTTTTTTTATTCATAAAGTGAGTATCCTTAGTTAACTACTAATGTATTCAATTATCACTTTGTGGATATAAATGAAGAATACTACAATCTACGAGTAACGCCTGATATTAGATTAACATCTTTAATGTCCAGTTTTAAGAATATAGAGATTTAGCGACGCATCCTCCAATAGTCGCAACTTTTTTGTATTTATCCAAAATATTTGCGGCAATCGCATTGCATGCTGCTATCGCGGTTGCGTTCACATCGGAATATGTCCTAACCATGAAGGAAATATTAATTGAATAATCAGGATTTAATGCTTCTGTTGGTCTGAATATGCAAGGTATATAACACCTTAAGCATGGGTCATTTATGTATTCATTTGATGAAACCCATCTATTGGCAATAAATGGGTCTACACCAGTCACGGAAATACGTTTAGTTATATAAAGTGCAATTAGCCTATTTCGTGCTGCCAAGTTAGAATTAAGCTAAAATTAAATAAAAATATCTAACTTAATTGATCTGAAAGATACCTGATGACTGAAACCCGCAATGAGTGCCAAAATTAAAACCACAGTTCGTTTCATAGCATCAATCGTCAATGTAACGTACTGATACGTTCAATCCTCAGTATCTACTAGTTTTAAACAAACAGCGTTTAAACGTAAAGTATGAATCCGAATGTTAGGTTTACAGATAGTAAATAATTTTTTTTGCTTCCACGTGAAGCAAATATTTAGGTACTTTATGTTTCGTCTTTGGAAAGCTATGGCAAATAAGATTAATTACATAAAGATCATGCAATGTGTTAGTTCATGAATACTGATAAAATGGCGTGTTACAAATTGTTGTATAATTACGTTTATATTTGAGAATATTTCTGGTTATAATAGAGAAAAATTAATTTTTGCGTTTGTGCCCTGTATGCTAAAACCAAATGGGTACTACCACAAATATTTGTACCTAAATGAACCATTTGGGAAGCAACAACGTCATCCAAAACGAACCCTAACAAGAATTATTCTGACATCAATATATGCAATCCTTCATTTAATAATATTTGTTCCGTATTTTTACACATGTACGGCTAGGTTCAAATTCCGTATTCCTTAAATATCGAAAGTTAACTCACTGGTTCTTCTAATTATGTTTCGATATTTTATAGCTTTAGTTAGACTAGCTAGTAGTTATCAATAATACTATTCAAAAACTATGGCTAGTAAATTTACGAATCAGGCTCGTTTACGGAAATCTACGCATTTAAATAATAGATTGTGTAATACATTCCCGCGCTTTTGTGTTTTAGCTTATTCTATAACGCTTTTACCTTCGGTGGACGGTTAGTTATTATCAAAGCTGTCTGAGAGGGTCGGGCGGTGAACTGCGGTTGGACTATCGCGGTATAATCGGGTTACTCGAGCGCCAATCTAGGTAATTGGTGATATAGAGGCCCAGATTCCCCTTCGCAGAGAATTAAATGGGCAAAAGCGGTCCAAGTAGCGTCAGTGAAGATGTCGATCTACCAGGGTTTCTGAAGATTTAAATCGGTGCCGCTGTAATCTGATATTAAGCGGCAAACGGACGGCGAGTTGAGATTTAAACAGTTAAAAAAAAATAATCAACTCGGTAATGCAAAACGGAGGGAAGAGAACATTATTTATTAATAGAAAATTAAAGATAATTGAGCAACCGCTGATAAAAGAAAATTATATTGTTAAACGGTCATGAATAAAGAACTTATAGCGTAACAAAATTGCACACAAAATAAAAATAAATGTAATTTATTTACAAAAATATACCAAAGCTCACCAAATGGCTAACAAAAAAAATTTATTCTAACTAAATAAATACGGCAGCGGAAAATTAACCAAAACCAAAAATCAAATTTATCATAAAAAAATTAAAGAATCACATATTCAAATCAATGACTCAGGTCCAAAAGTAAATTTGTAAATTAAGCTAACTTGACTATATGTAAATGATAAATCAATTCTAATTATGTACAATAATTAATTAGGCGGTAAGGATGATATTATATTTAAGTTTGCAACAGACAATTAAGGAAAAAACGATTTTAATAAAATTAATCTTTTACACCATGATTTAAAATAAAATTGAGTACCGATAAGCAAACGGGTAGAAATTTAATTAATATTCTGCATTTTTATAATAAACAATAGTTGATAAAATGGCTTATCACGGAATATTTTCAAACGTAATTTTAACTAAACTAAAAGTGTTAATATGATTACAATAATTAACAAGTGCGTTATTAATTGGACGGTAATAATTAGACTTACCTGTAACGACGAGCGGTACAAATTTAAAAAATTGTGATTAATTATATGTAATATAATTTAAGGAAATTTCCGGTCACTATCAAACAAACTTGTATATTCTTTCAATAATACTGCATGAATGACAATTGCAATAAAATATCACGTTTGTGAAATTGATAATGAAACACGTCTTTGAAACATGGAATATTTTGTTGTTAAATTGCAAATTATTATATTTAATATTTAAAAATTTAATTCATGTAATATAAAGAGAATCAGTTAATAAATTATTACATTTTACATTTCAATTAATAAAACTATATGTATATTATCATATAAAATTTATTCAATCAATTAATTTGAAAAATTTAATATACCAGGCGTTCAAATAAAATTGACCTAAAATTATCTGGGAGATATGTACGGACTGGTTTTTTTTATTAGGTGACAGATGACGGTTGGAAACGGTATTTTTTTGTAACGGAAATTTTGTTTCGTTACAATTCCAGCAATCTTGTGTTTTGCTAGGTTACGTTTATGTATGCATTCTTAAGTGTTTTTCGTGCTCTACAAACTTATCTGCTTTAATTTTCGGAATTAATTAATTTTAATTGAATTTGAGGCTTTTGAAATGGAAGTTCCAGGAGGTAAAAAAATCGTGTTCGACATCTGCTCTATTTAGCCTTTCGTCGTGGTCAAAGATCTACGGGAGCAGCTCGCGACTTTTGTGACGTATATGGAGTAAATGCTATAACTCCGAGCACTGCGCATGATTGGTTTTCCAAGTTTAAAAATGGAAATTTAGAACTTGGTGATACAGGCCGCTCCAGCCAACCTTCCGACTTCGACGGAGATCGTCTCAAGATGAGTTTGAATGAAGATGGTCGTCAAACAATATGAAAGTTGGCCGAAAAGACTGAATGTGCCTTAAATACTATCGCTAACCATCTTCAGTCCATTACCTTTACTCAAAATCTTGGGAATTAGGTGCCACATAACCTGAGCTATGGCCACAAGCAAAACCGTCGCGAAAAAGCAGCTCAAAATCTCGCCTGACATCGTGCAACGCGCGGTCACAAGCAACGATTTTTATACAGAATTGTTACCGGGGATGAGAAGTGATGTCTTTACGTAAATAGGAAGCAATAAGAAGAATGGACGGCACCCGGAGACACACCTAGGTCGAGAGTTAAGAAGGATCTCCATCCCAAGAAGACAATGATCTGGGTCTGGTGGAATTGTGAAGGTATACTCTACTGGGAAATGCTGGAGAGGAACAAGACTATCGACAAGGCACGCTATAAATAATGATCTAGAATATATTATTGATTAATTTCTTACTATAATTATTGTTTCCTTCAATAAGCGTAAATAAAAAAAAATGCTGTAATTTACTACACAACCCAAAACTTGATCGAAAGAGACTTTTACTGCCAGTTTTGATACAAATATTGGATCAATGATTGAAATCAATCTCGTATTGGTAGGGTAACTGTTCAAAATACATCCTCTCGTGAAAGTGAATTCTTATTAGCAAATTATTGTTGGTTTTCTTGCAAAATCACGAGCGTGCGGATAACTTTGGAATCTATACAGATTTCTGCTATATTATTCTTCTTTTTAGTTTAGTCTTAAACACCATAAGTGATGGTGGGCGAGTAGCCTAGTATTTTTGTTCAATTTTATTGCAATGGTAAAGATGTCTATAAGTAGAGAATACTACAACATACATGTAACGTCTATGTTAGATCATCATCTCTAATGCCAAATTTAAGAATATAGAAACGATGGAGAATGTATTATTGAAAATTGTTGTTTGTTTTCTTGCAAAATCACGAAGGTGCGGATAATTTTGGAATCTATACAGATTTCTGCTATATTATTCTTACTGTTAGTTTAGTCTTAGGGACCATAAGTAATGTGGGCGAGTAACTTAGTGTTTCTATTCAATTTTATTGCAATAGTAAAGATGTCTATCACTACAGAATACTACAACACACATGTAACATCTATGTTAGATTCTTATCTTTAATCACAAGTTTTAAGAATATAGAAATTTTCCTATACATGATCCAACAATAAAAGCTTTGAGGCATTTGTCCACAATATCTATGACAAGCGAATTGCAGTTTTCTATTGCGGTAACGTTTACTCCTGTATATGTCCTCAACATAAAATCAATATTAACTGAGTTATCAGGATTTAATCCTCCGATTGACTTGAATATGCAATACATAGAACACGTTAAACATGAGTCATGTATGTATTCATTTGTTGAAAACCATTTATGGGCAATAAATCGGTCTACACCAGTAGCACACATACATTTACTTATATAAGGTGCGAAGACTCTATTTCGTATCGCAAAGTTAGAATTAAGCTAAAATTTAAAAAAAAGTTACCTAATGCAATTTATCAGAAACGTACCTGATCACTGGGACCCACAATAAAAGCTATACTCGTGACTAAAACAAGAATTTGCTTCATTGCGTTCGCCTTCGAAAAGTGCAAGTTTAAAACTGAAGCATAGAAAGGAAAAAGATTGTAGATAACAAATCATTTTTTTTTGTTGATTCAACAGATTTCTTGCTAAAAATAACAAATTATCTCTTAGTAACTGATAATTTTTGCATTTGAATTTGTATTTGTGCGCCAAATCTATTTTACTTCAGGCAGCCATGGCAAACAGAACTGGTTATTTTATTGTTATGTACACACGATAACGTTGAAAAACAGTGGTATATGCAGTAAAGCAAAAGTAAATTTACGTACTTGTGTTTTATAATATAAAATATAAAGATATGTGGTGTGGAACAACACACGACCTTTCAAACTGGAATGTGGAAATTGATTTTTAATCGATTGTTTGATTTGATTTTCTTTTCATGTGAACGGAATTTTAGATAGTAAATTCATAGTGAACATTCCTTTATTTGTATGCGCAATTGTATGGCGCATGATCATTTTTACATTCTTATAAAAGTAATCGTACGTTAATGTACAATATGAAGTTTCGTATATATTAAACAATTTACAAAACTATACAGAAGTATTTTATTTAAAAACAAATAAAAAAAAGACAACTAATCATCTGCTTGATGTTACAGCAAACATCGATGACTAATGTTGTAATGATCCTGCAGATCCTTCCTAAACATTCCTATCCTTGTAAATAAATTCCTCAAAACTTATTTCCTACTTCCTTCCACAACTGAAATAACTCAGTAATATTCCTGCTTGTTCTTATAATCATTCCTGCATTCATTTTAACCCGTCAACCTGAAATCATACGTATTCTTGCTTGTTCACATACATTCATCGCCATCTCCTAGTTCCTATGGATAACCTGAAAACCATCCATTTATTCCACCTGACCCACCTAGATTTTACGATCCTAAATATCCAGCCAGGCAATCCTTTAAAACCCTTATCTACGAGTCCACCCAAGTTATCCCTACACCCCACTTTAACACCCTAATTAGTTATACGGCCTTATTGTTGGTTATGGCCCCGATTTGAGTATAACCAAAGAAAGTTGAGTGTATACAAACAGACGGAGGTCATTTACACCCCAATGCTTCTAGATACTAAACTACACCTTTTTCTAATCAATTTTACAAAGTCAAACAGTGATTCTACCCCTGTGAGCTTCTTGATGTCTAAGCCGCGACAAGGATAGGTTGTAGATAGAGTTACGGTGACGTAGAGAATACCGCGGAACAACGTTGACCAAGGTCCGTGTCGAAGGAACTATTGTAGCAGGGTTTTCATTACCTCACATCCCAAATAACATCAACCACAGAGCCGAGGTCCTACTGCAGGTATGTTCCAAATGCCTGTGTAACAAAGGGGCATCCTTTACCTAAGGTAACATTCCTGCGTTTTTTTTACTATCGTGGTGGATGACGAAAGCTAATAAACTTATGGTGTGTAATTTGTATTATTTTGTTATGCGCATGTATAAACGGTTGAATACGCCTTTTCTTTAAAGATTAATTTTTTTGTTGGTTTATCGTTTAAATTGTAATACAGGCGTGTCCATCCGTATTATTATCTTTATTTGAAGGTTTTTTTATTTTTGTTTAAACTGACGAATTTACATCGAAAATTATGTGACAAGTGCGTTTTAAGCACGCCATTTATTTGCACAAGTAAAGTTACCATTTATTATCTTGGACATTTGAATAAATTTTATAGTATGTTTTAATAGAGATCATCGTGAGCTAGCTAGTTTCAGCGTTAATAGATAACTAGGTGATACGATTGTAAAATTTTTGTTGAGAATTCGATGGTTCTGTTTTTTATTTATTGATTCACATCGCATATATTTAGGTTATTGGACTTATTTTTTTTATGTGAACGTATTATTACACAGTATATACCGACACGCATTTTTCATGTTTATCCTTTTTTTAAATTTACTCTTCGAATTAATATCATTACATTGTGTTTAGTTTTAATAAAACAATTACGACTGTAAGCTTTTCGGGTGGTGATTTAATTTTAGACTAATATTTAGAGGCCGATAAATCACTGCATTACTTTCATTTATGATTTGAGCATAATTAATTGCGATTTGTGGAATTTCATTGCAAGTGGTTGTGTACAGAATTGAAGTGCTTTTTTGTTATTAATGTGAAATTACTTTAAGAGTCGTTTTTTTATAACGTAACGTAACAATAGATTATTATTTTTTTCCAAATTAATAATTGATTTTTTGCGGCACGCAATTATTTTAGTTAAGCGTACAAATATTTTTGAAGCCTTTCAGGTTGGCAAGATCTGCTGGTCCCAGTGCCGCCTACAAAGATTATGTTTAGGTAAGCGAGTTATTTGGGTATTTTGAGCAAGCTGACTGACGTAATTAAGTATTTCAGCTCCTATCGTGACATTTTAAATACTCTGGCGCCCTTTTCCGGTTTCAACCCCTATTTGAACTTACTTATGATAAACTGTCAAATTTTGCACAACATTTAGTACACCGAATCCATCCCGACCGTTGGCTATCTGCTATCTCGTTTTACTCTGCCAGTTTATACCGTAATACCCGATTACCTTCCTTAAACATATTTTATTTATTTTACACAGATACAGTAGGTAGAAAATATTTTATTTCACATGTTCTTTTTTTAAATAAAACACACTCAATTAATCACTACTTGACTTAATAAAATCCGTAATCTAGCGCTTTTTTTTTATTTTTTTTGTTTTAGGTTAGTTTTCTCATGCTTTTAGTAGGTATGCTTATATCTTATGCTTATATGCTGTTCAGGATTCCTCCTCTTCAGCCCTGGTTATTCCATTATTGTTGGTGTTGCGATGTTTTTTGTAATTGTGTGGTTTACAATCATGAGTTTATTATTTTTGGTGTGTTAAAAAAAAAGAAGATAATTTGTGAGGGTTTATTATTTGGTGTAAAAAAAGGATAAAGGTCTGATTTATTACTGTTGTGAATATTAGGTTTAGGTGTTCGTGTGGTTGGGTTTGGTGAGGGGTGTAAGGGTGTTGATGATTCGTTAGCCGGTATCCTTGCGTGGTCGTTATCCAGTTGATGGTGGGATGCGGAGTGCATAAGGGATGTTATCGAGGGTCTCTTCTATCTCCTCTGGGATGTCGTCTAATAATTGGGTTAAGATCGCGGGGGGGTGTTTAAATTTAAGTTTGGGTTTCTTTCGTGGGAATTTGGGAGGTTGGTAGGCGTAGGAAGTTGTGATAATTTCTTTGGTAGGGATGGTATCGCCGAAAATCCTTTTGTGTGTAAAGTTTTTCTGAAGTGTTTGGATTCTATTTGTGATTGGTGTTATGTTTGTGTATTGTATTGTGAGGTTGCTTGGGTATCTGAAGGGTAGCCCGTGTATACGTCTAAATATCCGGCGTTCACAGGATGCTATAGAGGAAAGGTGGTTAGGGTTAATGTTTGTGTATATTGGTGCTCGGAAATCCATAACAGGGCGGATGTAAGTTTTGTATGTGTGTTGGAGTGTTTTGGAGTGACAACCTCTGATTCGGCCCCGGAGGGCGCCCAGTAGGTTTACACGGTTTCTAATTCTTTTAAGTGTTTTCCTAATACCGTGGAGCCAATTAAGTGTTCTGGTGAATAGGATATCTAGGTATGTGATTTGGTCTTGGAGGGGGATTCTCTCTTGGTTAATGGTGAGAGAGACATTTCTGGAGGATAGGTTTGGGAATTTGTCTTCAACGTAATTAGGGTAGCGAAAAAGGATTGCTTGGGTTTTGGAGGGGTTAATGGAGACTCTCCACCGGTTGGCCCAGTTGGAAAAGTTCCGAAGGGTTTTGGATATGCGGTTGGAGGCCGTTTCGCTGTTCCGATTAACCGCCCAGAAGACGGTGTCATCTGCAAACTGCGCAACGACTACTCCGGGTTGGGTCACTTGAGGGATATCTGAAGCAAGCATGGTGTAAAGGATGGGGGCTAAAGCAGAACCTTGCGGAACGCCTGCAGTGGGTTGGAAAGGGTCTGAGAGGTTTTTCCCTACTTTCACCCTGACCGATCGATTGGTCAGGTACGAAAGCAGGAGCTTGGAGAAGGGGTCGGGAATGTTAAGGTTTCGGATTTTTTGTAGGAGACCGGCGTGCCAGACCCTGCCAAATGCTTTCTTAATATCCAAGAACACAGCCAGATTGCATTGTTTATGGTTGAATGCTCTGGTGGTCTCGGTAAGCAGATTCAACAAGAGATCGTGACATGTCCGATTTGGGCGGAAGCCGAATTGGCTGTTGGGAAGGAGCTCGTTATACTCTAGGTGTTCCCTGAACCGCTTGGCTAAAATTTGCTCGAAGCATTTTCCGAGGCAACTCAGGAGGGGTATGGGTATGTAGGAATTAGGTGAGGTTAGGTTTGCGTGAGGTTACAGGATGTGGATCTGTGGCTTCCGCCACAGTTAGGACACTTGATGGATCGGGTAGGGCACTCCTCAGAGGTATGTCCCACCTACGTGCAGGTGACACAATACATGGGGAGAGGTATAGAGATGAGGGAAGGTTCGCAACGAAAACGTCTCCCGAACATGGAGACACCGGTTGCTAGAAGGAACTCTAGGGTGGATTGGGAATTTGTGATTACGCGGACTAGGGATGTGGGTTTATTGTTAGCCTTCGAGGTGATCGCACGGCCTTTCTCACGTGAGGCAGGTCGATTGCATCGAGGATCTCGTTGGTAAGGGACGTGACGAATCACGCAGTAAAAGGAAGGAGGTTTAGGAAAGGTGTTTGGTTGACGGGGGCCGGATAACTGGGTTAAGGTAAGGGACGGTTCACCGAAGTGGTATCGCAGCCTAAGCTGCGTTCCATCCGGTAAGGGAAGAGAGGTTTCCAGGAGGCATATAAGATTGTGGTTGAATGATAAGTTCAACCACGGAAGGTTAAGGGATCTTAGGGAGTTGTAAAGGGATTTTTGGGATGTGACGGATTTCGGGATATTACGGATGCAATATCTCGAGGTTTGGGTACGGGTGAGTGTGGGTTTGCTGGAGGTCGAGGGTGTGGAAATAGTTGGCAGGTCATGTGTGGGTAACAGGGCGGGTTTGTGTGGGTGTGCGGGTTTGTGTGTGTGTTCTAACGGAAGCGGTGGATCGTGTAGATATGTAGTAATGTGTAGAGGAAGTGAAAATGGATGAGGCGTTAGAATGGGACGTGTGCGAGCGGAAGGTGGGGGAGAGGCGAGTGTGTGTGCGTAGGTGTATGTAGGTGGTGGTGTAGGTGGACGGGTGTCGACGGGGTTAGGGGATACAGCTTTGATAGTAGCTCGGTGGCGACCTTGCTTAACCATCTCGGCTGCGTTATTAGTAATAGGTTTTTGAATAGGATAAGAAAAGAAAATTAAAAATCTGTTTATGGAAAGGCCGGGTCTCTGCCGAGGTGCAGCCTCACACCCCGAGTAAAAAAGGCTTGGAAATCAGAAACCCAATTCGAAACGGAGGAAATACACAGTTAAAATAAAATAGCAAAGTAATGAAATTAAAATTCTTTATTAATGATACCTATTACCGTTGACCTTGACCTGACGACGACCCTGCTGTTGGCGGTGTCCTGGATACTTCTGGAATTTTATGCTGCTGCTGATATATTCCGGTGGCTTCTGCTTGCGGCTAGGCTGTGGCTCCTCTACTGATGACCGCTTCTTCGTATTATCTGTATGCAAGCAGTGACAGATCTACCTCCGAAGCGGCGAAGATCACGATGCCGGAACGATGAGCGAAAAACCTCGAAAACGCTAGGTTCTTTTTTGTGAAGTTAAGCGATTGTAATAAAAATCACAAACGCTTACGCTGGCTAGGGGCTTACGTTCGTAACCGAGGTTCGGACTGCCCTGAATCTAGCGCTTTATAGTAGGCCGCGGAAACAAAAAACAAACTTTTAAATAACATTGTATAGGAAATTTTTATTAGACGTAGTCTAATTCTTGTCAATTTGGTTTGTGAATATTTTTTAAAACGGCTTTCGAGTGGCGAAGTCGTTGATATGATTGCGGTCTATTTCCGGTACTTTCAAAATGCAGCAATAGATGAAAGCCAGTATGCGGCCCGGTATCCAGATCGCCATCATTATGGAAGAAGAGTATTTCTACGCTTGGTACAGCCACCACGCGATAATAATGGTTTTCATCGTCTTAGATTTAGGAGGCGTCGCATTGGAAGGACGGAAGGAAATATTATTAATGTCTTAGCTTACATAGAATTTAATAGACATATTGAAACTAGGGCATAATATTTAGATTTGGAAATAGCTCGAAGTACTTTTCGAAACATATTAAAAGACCACAGGTAAATAATCGCATGCGTGTTAATTTTATTTTTATACTACACCCCCATCATATAGCTGTGCACCAGGCCCTAAACGAAGATTATTTTGATCACAGGATAAATTTCTGTCAATGCATGTTAGGAATTATTCGTAAAAACAGGATTTTTTTGTCACAAATTGTGTGGGCTGACGAGGGTACTAATAGTGATAGTTGGATAAACATGCATAATACGCATTATTGGTCTGCTGAAAATCCATATTGGATGCGAGAAGTGCAGCACAAAGGCTGCTGGAGCCTAAACATGTGGTGTGGCACTATAAGCGGAAAAATTATGGGTGCTTATTTTTTTGATCGTGCGTTAACTGGAAACCTCTTCTTACAGTCTTTAATAAATGAGTTGCCAGCCCTGTTAGAAGATGTGACATTGGACATTAGGAGATTCATGTATCTACAATTGGAAGGGTATCCAGCACAACTCTCCCTAACGTGCCACACCATATTAACGAATATTTTCAAGAGCGGAGGAAGCCTATTTCCTTGGCCGGCCAGATCCTACTTTGACCCGAACTCACCGACTAGTCAGTAACGATAGTACTGGTTTGCAGAAGTGGTCGGGTATATTAAGGTTGCGGATCTTGTGTAGGAGATCGGCGTGCCAGACCCTGTCATACACTTGCCTAATGTCCAGAAACACAGCCAGGTTGCATTGGTTGTGATTGAATGCTCTGGTGACTTCCGTAAGCAGCTTCAACAAGGGACTTGATGCGTTCGGTGGGGACGAAAGCCGAATTGGCTGTTGGGAAGGAGTTCTTTGAATTAAAGGTGGTCCCTCAGTAGCCTGGCTAGAATCTGCTCAAAGTATTTTCCGAGGAAACTCAGGAGGGAGATGGGCCTGTAGTGTGGTGATGTAGGAGTGGGGTTTGGGTATCATGACAGTGGAGACCGATTCCCAGTCTGTCGAGAAGTGGGATAGTATTAGGCATTTGTTGTAAATGTCGGAGAGTAATCGGACAGCTGGATCGGGTAGGTGCCGGACGATTTTGCGATGTCTTCCGTTTTTAACGCGTTGACCTGGGCGGGATGATGGAGGCGTAGAAGGGATTCTCGTTAACGAGTTGGGTTTCGGGAAGGTTAAGGGTACGAAATTCTTCAACGCGACTTTCAAGGGGTGCATCGAACTGGTTATCGAATTGGGGATCTAGTTTGCCCTGTGGGTCGGTTAGGTGGGAATTAGAGTTTACTTTCCTTCTGGTCAGTGTAACGAACTGTTGCCAGAAGAGTTTTCCTTTTCTACAGTGCAGCTAGGAGGTGGCTTTATCCATGAGTTTCCGGTGTCTTTGTTTCCTTCTCGCATGATTAAGGCGATTGCATTCGGTTAAGAGAGCTGGGTCAATAGATCGCAGGAATTGACGATAATTTCGCTTTTTCGCGTCGATAATTACGGAACTTAGGTTCCAAGATGGCTAGATCTTGGGTTGTCAGAAGATTGACAAAATGAAGTTTTTGTCAGTAGTGGTAGATGATCTGAAGTGTTCGTGGCGCCTAAATAGCACTCACGATCAAAATAGTGCGCTATGGATTTTGACACAATCATATGGTCTATTATTAAGGCACCTAGTTGTTCGTAATATGTTGGCTGTGTGTTAGTGATTCGCAAAAGCGGCAAATGTAACAAAGCTGTCGATAACTTGATACCGTAGTTATTACTTCGAGAGCCACCAAATTAGTTGTGGCGGGCATTGAAATCACCTAGGATGACTGCATTAGGGAGGTTTGAGGAGTAAATTAAAGGTCATTGGATATTGCGTTGTGGCCGGCAGGATTGTAGTATGAGAAGAAAGCTATCGGGGAAGGAGGGTGCCCCGTTACAGCTACTAATTCGAGATTCTCTATGTGCGCAGGAATTTGAAATGGAGTGGACGGGAAGAAATTTTTAATTACGAGGACGGTTCCGTGGTGGCTTTGTTTAGGAAGGTGTGGTATGTGTTGATATTAAGTATGCATCTGTTTGTGAGCTTCGTTTCCGTGATGGAAATAATGTAAATGTTGTGTTAGTGTAAGTGGTTTTTAAGTAGGGAGCATTTCAGACGACGCCCCTGGTGTTAACACCTGTAGCGCATCTCGTCGTTTTATTTAGAATCCTGGCAACGCGGAGGCGTCTTCAAGTGGTAATTCTAACCCTCAAAGTTTTTTTAATTAACGTTACAGGGGATATAACTTCATTACTTGATGATTTATGTAAATTTAATTAAACCAGGATAATTAGCACATAATTCAAAAATTTTGTAAAGCAGGCTGGCTCTTTACAATATTACACCTCATGTATTTTATTAAAGTACACTTACACGTACATATACACGCACACGTACACGTAAACGTCACGTACACGTAGCACACATACATTCACAACAACACATAAACAGTGCACTTACACATACATACACCATATTATTAAATACACTACACTACAATACACATACTACAACGCATACAACATACACTACACTACATACACATACACATACACATCACATACACATACATACACATACACATACACATACACATACACATACACATACACATACACATACACATACACATACACATACATACACATACACATACACATACACATACACATACACATACACATACACATACACATACACATACACATACACATACACATACATACATACAATCACATACACATACACATACACATACACATACACATACATACATACATACATACACATCCACATACAAATACACATACACATACACAAACGCATACACATACACATGCACATGCACATGCACATACACGTTCACGTACACGTACACGTACACGTACACGTACACGTACACGTACTACGTACATACACGTACACGTACACTACATACACATACACATACACATACACATACACATACACATCACATGCACATACACTACACATACACTACTACATACACATACACTACATACACATACACATACACATACACATACACATACACATACACATACACACATACACACATACACAACACATACACATACATACATACACATACAACACATACACATACACATACACATACATACACATACACATACACATACACATACACATACACATACACATACACATACACATACACGTACACGTACACGTACACGTACACGTACACGTACACGTACACGTACACGTACACGTACACGTACACGTACACGTACACGTACACGTACACGTACACGTACACGTACACGTACACGTCACGTACGTACACGTACACGTACGTACCGTACACGTACACGTACACGTACACGTACACGTACACGTACACGTACACACGTACACTACACATACACATACACATACACATACAACACATACACATACACATACACATACACATACACATACACATACACATACACATACACATACACATACACATACACATACATCATACACATACACATACACATACACATACACATACACATACACATACACATACACATACACATACACATACACATACACATACACATACACATAACATACACATACACATACACATACACATACACATACACATACACATACACATACACATACACATACACATACACATACACATACACATACAACATACACATACACATACACATACACTACACATACACATACACATACACATAACACATACACATACACATACACATACAAACATACACATACACATACACATACACATACACATACACATACACATATACATACACATACACATACACATACACATACACATACACATACACATACACATACACATACACATACACATAAACACACATACATATACATATTCATACCCATTCATACACGCACACACGCACGCATACGTGCACACGCACGAAACAACCAACTTACACGCACTAACACTCAGGCACATACGCGCCTACACGTACTAACATACTCACTCATACACACCCACACACATAGACACACACACACACAAACACACATACACACATACACACACACACAACCACATACACACACACAAGCACTCGTATCACCACACGCACACCCACACGCACACACACGCAGACGCAAACGCACACGCGCTCCCACATGCACACGCACACATACACACACACCAACAAAGTATTGCTGCCTTCTGAAGAGTGGTTTGCAAGAAACCTTAGAACGTATGCGAAAGTAAGTGGTTCTGACTGGTATTAAGAGGACCTCGCATCTGGTGCCAGCTTTGTGGCTTCAATAACTGGATTTTCCCCCTGAAATTGTCATGGTCTTGGCATTGACACATTATTCACATTTATTCTAATTATCCATATATCTGTCTCTGTGTTACACGCCTACATTCCCTATCTGGATTAGTATCGTACTAGCCACACTACTGCTATTAACACCAACATTTTCGATTGTCATTTTTCGCATTATATATAATATGTAAAGTGTTTGGTGGCAAGTGAATCTTGTCCTCAACGAGCACTAATAGAAGAATTTTTCACTCGTTTCTAAAATTTTTTTTTTACTTAGTTAAAGTAATTATAATTTACGGTGCGATTATTTTATTGTGTAAGACCACTCCTGGACGGGTTGTGGACAGCGGTTGTTCGCTCGAGGGGTTGGCAACGGATTCGGGCGCCACCCAAAGATTAGATAATGCCCAGGTGGTCTTTGGGTCCGATCCTGAACGTGTGCGGTTTCCAAACGGCTGCACCAGGTGCTACAGCGGGGGTAAATTCAGGGTCTTATCCGGTGGTAGAAGGTGTACCTAAAACAGCGTTAATTCGGACGGGCGGTGGATACGGAAGTTGACAAAGGTCACAAGTCCCCTTGACAAACAAGGTTCTTCACCAATGATTTATGATGAATGAATGATTCTTGGTAAATACGAGCTCTATTAATTGATTCATACTTAATTGGATACTGTTTAAATATGAGAGGTGATCAGTAGCAAAGCAACTTTTACTACTTGTATTAAACAAGTCAATTATGTACTTATAGATCGAGAATAGATTAACTCTAACTATATTGATCAGTTTCAACTACGCTTTACCTTATACTCATTAACAAAATTTAGCTTCGTCTATGCACAAAATCATTGATAACGAAAAGATAAGGATTCGGCTGTGTCACATTCGTATATAGAATACGAAATATTAATGGCGGAGCGATTGGTAATTCCCAGGTTTCCTATGATCAGGCAGCAGCGTTACAAGTTAATTTAATTAATATTAAAACAATTAATGAATTAATACTTAATTTAACATTCCCAAATTATAGATCATTAAATAACGGATCAGTTGATATAAAATGTTTGCCACTTTCTACTAAAAAAATACTTATTCTACGGAATGTTTTAATTAATAATTACGGACACTTTCGTCTAGTTATAACTCAAAATTTTCAGAAGTCGATTTCTGTTTCCACATATGTTAGCGGTTGGAAACATTATTATAATAGTATCTTATACACATTGGGAACGAGTTTACAATTTCCATTGTAGTTGTTTACCTGGTTCATGCGATATAAGTTATTGCAGGATTAACTTTCATTATTTATATCGGAAATGTTATTTAACAATGCAATTTTCCAAAAAATAAATCAGTTAATTTATAGGAAGGGTATTAATTATTGATTATCTTATTAATTTGAGACTCCCCCAATTATATTGATTGGGTTCTAAATTCTATTTTTGAACAATTCTGTGTATTTATCCCTAATATTAGGATAACAGGTTCTGAATGTAATTTTTCCATTCCCAAGATGCATTTTAATGCAAACTAGATTATTATTTATCAAGTTTTAATTTCGGAATAAAAGGAAAACTTGCATTTGTAGTTAACGGCAATCTTTTAAATCTTTTTAATTGTAGTTTATCATAAACAATTTTATTTTGAATATCCAAACTTTAAAATTATATTTATTTGACATTCGTTACGAATCACGGTAGTTAATTACTACTCAATTCCATTCTTATCTATATTTAACGGTGAGTACTTAATTATTTGACCGACTTAATTATGAACTAAAAGAGAAAAAAAAAGTAATCTTCACAAACACAAACCGACAAGCCCACATAGTGATCCAAGGAAATTCGTAATTAACCTTGGACGCTGGTTGGGTGACCCTCCTAATATTGATGCTTGTTATATGACATCGGAAAGTTTTTTTTTTATTCATAAAGTAAGTATACTTGGTTAACTACTTTGTGGATATAACTGAAGGATATTACAATGTACGTGTAACTCCTAATGTCCAGTTTAGGAATATAGAAATTTAGCGACACATGCTCCAATAGTCACAACCTTTTCGCATTTATCCAACACTGTTGCGGAAATCGCATTACATCCTGCTATTGCGGTTGCGTTCACATCGGAATATGTCCTAACCATAAAGGCAATATTAAGTGAGTAATCAGGATTTAATGCTCCAATTGATTTAAATATGCAAGCTATAAAACACTTTAAGCATGGGTCATTTATGTATTCATTTGATGAAACCCATTTATTGGCAATAAATGGGTTTACACCAGTCACGCAAATACATATAGTTATATAGGGTGCAATTAGCCTATTTCGTGTTGCCAAGTTAGAATTCATCTAAAATTAAATAAAAATATTATCTAACTTAAGTGATCTGAAAGATACCTGATGACTAACACTCACAATGAGTGCCAAAATTAAAACCACAGTTTGTTTCATAGCATCAATCGTCAATGTAACTTACTGATACTTTCAATTCTCACTAGTCTTAAACAAGCAGCATTTAAACGTAAAGTATGAATCCGAATGTTAGGTTTACAGATAGTAAATCATTTGTTTTTGCTTCAACGGGACAGTTTAATGGCTATTAAACTTAATAAATCTGTCCTTAGCAACAAATAAGTATATAAGTATATTTAGATACTTTACGTTTCGTCTTTGGACAGCTATAGCAAATAAGATAATTATGTAAAGATTATGCCATGTGATAGTTCATGAATACTGATAAAATGGCGTGTTAAAAATTGTTGTGTAATTACATTTATATTTGAGAATATTTCTGGTTATAATACATAAGAAGTAATTTTTGCGTTTGTGCCCTGTATGCTACAAACCAAATGGGTTCAACCACATAGCAGAATATGTTTGTACCAAAATGAACCATTTGAGAAGCAACAACGTCAACTAAAACGAACCCTAACAAGAATTATTCCGACATCAGTATATGAAATCCTTCATTTAATAATATTTTTTCCATATTTTTACACATATACGGCTAGCTTCTATTTCCACATTTCTTAAATATCAAAAGTTAACTCACTGGTTCTTCTAAATTACGTTTCGATATGTCATGGCTTTAGTTAGAATAGCTAGAAGTGATCAATAATACTTTACAAAAACTATAGCTTGTAAAGTTGAGAATCAGACTCGTTTACGGAAACATATGCATTTAAACAACAGGTTATGTAATAAATTCCCGCGCTTTTGTGTTTAAGCTTATTCCCGCAATTTTGTGTTTTGTTAGGTTAAGTTTATGTATGCATTCTTACGTGTTTTTCATGCTCTACAAGCTTATCTGCATTGATTTTCGGAATTAATTAATTTTAATTGAATTTTAGGCTTTTGAAATGGAAGTTCCAGGAGGTAAAAAAATCATTTTCGACGTCTGCTCTATTTGGCCTTTCGTCGTGGTCAAAAAGCTACGGAAGCAGCTCGCGACATTTGTGACGTATATGGAGCAAATGCTGTAGCTCCTTGAACAGCGCATGATTGGTTTTGTAAGTTTAAAAATGGAGATTTGGACCTTGGTGATACACCCCGCTACGGCCGACCTTCAGACTTCGACGGAGTTTGTCTTAAGATGTGTTTGAAGGAAAATGGGTGTCAAAAAATTTGAAAGTTGGGCGAAAAGACTGAATGTGCCTTTAATACCATTGCTAACCATCTTCAGTTCATCACCTTTACTCAAAAACTTGGAATTGGCTGACCGATGGCCGCAAGCGAAGCCATCGCGAAAAAGGAGCTCAAAATCTCGCCTGACATCGTGCAACGCGCTGTGACAAGCAATGATTTTTATACAGAATTGTTACCGGGGATGAGAAGTGATGTTTTGCGTAAATAGGAAGCAATGAGGAGAGTGGACGGCACCAAGAGACACACCTAGGTCGAGAGTTAAGCAGGATCTCCATCCTAAGAAGACAATCATCTGCGTTTGGTGGAATTGTGAAGGTATGCTCTACTGGGATATGCTGGAGAGGAACAAGACTGTCGACAAGGCATGCTATAAATAATGATGTAGAATATATTATTGATTAATTTGTTACTATAATTATTGTTTCCTTCAATAAACCTAAATAAAAAAATGCTGTAATTTATTACACAACCCAATACTTGATCGAAAGATTCTTTTACAGCCAGTTATGATACAAATATTAGATCAATGATTGAAATCAATCTCGTATTGGTAGGGCGACGGTTCAAAATACATCCTTTCGTTGAGAGTGAGTCCTTATAAGCAAATTATTGTTGGTTTTCTTGCAAAATCACGAGCGTGCGGATAACTTTGGAATCTATATAGATTTCTGCTATATTATTCTTCTTTTTAGTTTAGTCATAAAAACCATAAGTGATGGTGGGCGAGTAGCTTAGTATTTTTATTCAATTTTATTGCAATAGTAGAGATGTCTATAACTAGAGAATACTACAACATACATGTAACGTCTATATTAGATTATCATCTCTAATGACAAATTTAAGAATATAGAAACGATGGAGAATGTATTATTGATTATTATTAATTTTATTAAATACATAAAATTTAGAATTTACATCAGTTCAACATACATAAAGACAAAATTTACATCGATTGGGGCTTGTACTTCGATAGCGCAGTTGGTAGCGAGGTACACTAGCAAAGTACATGTCGTAGGTTCAAATCCTACTCGAGGTAAAGTTTTTATTTATGTATTTAATAAAATTAATAATAATTTTTAATTATATATTTACCTTTGAACTTATTCGTTCATAACAAAACTAATAAATATTATTGATTAATTTGTTACCATAATTATTGTTTCCTTCAATAAACCTAAATAAAAAAAATGCTGTAATTTATTACACAACCCAATACTTGATCGAAAGAGTCTTTTACAGCCAGTTATGACACAAATATTTGATAAATGACTGAAATCAATCTCGTATAGGTAGGGTGACGGTTCAAAATACATCCTCTCGTTTAAAGTGCATCCTTATTCGCAAATTATTGTTGGTTTTCTTGCAATATCACGAACGTGCGGATAACTTTGGAATCTATACAGATTTCTGCTATATTATTCTTCTTTTTAGTTTAGTCTTAAAAACCCAAGTGATGGTGGGCGAGTAGGATTTTTATTTAGTTTTATTGCAATAGTAGAGATGTCTATAACTAGAGAATACTACAACACACATGAAACATCTATGTTAGATTATCATCTTTAATGACAAGTTTTAAGAATATAGAAATGTTCCTGTACATGATCCAATAATAAAGGCTTTGTGGCATTTGTCCACAATATCTATGACAAGCGAATTGCAGTTTTCTATTACGGTAACGTTTACTCCTGTATATGTCCTCAACATAAAATCAATATTATCTGAGTTATCAGGTTTTAATCCTCCAATTGACTTGAATATGCAATGCATAGAACACGTTAAACATGAGTCATGTACCTATGTATTCATTTGTTGAAAACCATTTATGGGCAATAAATCGGTCTACACCAGTAGCACACATACATTTACTTATATAAGGTGCGAAGACTATTTCGTATCGCAAGTTAGAATTAAGCTAAAATTTCAAAAAAAAGTTACCTAATGCAATTTATCAGAAACGTACCTGATCACAATAAAATCTATACTCGTGACTATAACAAGAATTTGATTCATTGCGTTTGCCTTCGAAAAGGGCAAGTTTTAAACTGAAGCATTGAAAGGAAAAAGATTGTAGATAACAAATCAATTTTTTTTTGTTGATTCAACAGATTTCTTGCTAAAAATAACAAATTATCTCTTAGTAACTGATAATTTTTGCATTTGAATTTGTATTTATGGGCCAAATCTATTTTATTTTAGGCAGCCATGACAAACAGAAATGGTTATTTATTGTTATGTACACACGATAACGTTGGAAAACAGTGATATTTGCAGTAAAGCAAAAGTAAATTTACGTACTTGTGTTTTATAATATAAAATATAAAAATATCGGGTGTGGAACAACACACTGTAACGAATCTTTTACGCTCTTCGTTCATTTAGTTGTAAAAAAATTTTTGATTATTAATGATTTATAGTTTGTATAAGTATGTGGTAGGCAACTTAATTTGCATTGGTGTAACTTAAGTTGCATATTTTCTTAAGGGTTTGTACTTCCGCATCGCTACATCACCATCAGGTGATGTAGCGTGAGCGTCCTTTTTAGCATTGCTTGATGTACGATGTTTTAAACAAGAAGCTATTTTTGGTTTCCACCTAAGTTTTGTGTAAAGTGCCATTGATTTAATGGTAAGACACCTTAACTCGTTTACATTAAAATCTGAAACATTTGCTTTTTGCAGGCACTTTTATTTACACTTTTATTTGAACATAGCTACACTTTTATTTACACTTATAGTTATACTTATATTTGCCCTGATACTTTTACCAATTTTTGATCTAAATTTAAATCACACCTTCGTATTTGAACCTTAAAGAGAATGCAATAGATACTGGATTATTCAAATTTCAATGAACATAAATTTGTAAGAAGTAAATTCAACTTTGGTATGGTTTACAACATATAACATTGAAAATACGACACGTTGCGCAACATTTGTATGAAGATTACATCATTTATGGTTTACATATCCCCATTTCTTCTGATAACAGAGGTTCTCCAAAAAGTTGTACAAAGATTTTATAACAGGTATTTATACCCCAATGACTTATTAGTATACGGCTATTAACACTAGAATTAAGATTTATTTTATATAATCCCAACTTTATATGCTTAATAAACATAGTTTTTACATCTTTTATTTTGACGTTTTGGTGAATGTTTTATTGTATCCTCGGTTTAGTTATTCCGAGCGTAATAAAAAATAACTTGGCGTCCGAGATAACCTTTATTATTGTTCCATTGAAATAACTAAGCAGAAATTTGTTGGTAATTAAGCAAATCAAAAAGCATGAACCAGATCCGATTTAATATACCTACTGAGTCAACGGCATTATCTTTCGTTGTGTGTTTGGGTATCTCTAGTTACACCATTATTATATATTATAACACGACCTTTCAACCTGGAATGTGGAAATTGATTTTTAATCGATTGTTTGATTTGATTTTTTTCATGTGAACGGAATTTTAGATAGTAAATTCATAGTGAACATACCTTTATTTTTATGGGCAACTGTAGGGCGCATGATCATTTTTACATTCTTATAAAAGTAATCGTACGTTAATGTACAATATGAAGTTTCGAATACATTAAACAATTTACAAAACTATACAGAAGTGTTTTATTTAAAAACAAATAAAGAAAAAATCTGCTTGATGGTACAGCAAACAGAAATTGGTCCTTCGAGCGGGATAATTAGTGAAAATCATTTATTTTCAACATAAAGAACTAAAGGAGCATGTAAGCATTGAATCGATCGATAACCAGGTGTACGTTATACATCTGCACGCAACAGGTTAGTTCATCCTTTTCTTTCTTGCCTTAATGCACTACTATTGACAATGATGGAAGAACTTACAGTACTTAAATGTAAACGTGGTACGTATAAAACACAATTAAATAATTTAAAAAGTATCTAGATCAAACTGATAATGAAAACATTTCAGAGTCAATTATCCAAAATGTTAAATCTAGAATAGCAAAAATTGATACATTAGTTGAGCAATTTTTAACTATTCAATCGCAAATCAATGAATTATTAGAAAACAAAGTTTCAGAGGATGAATTAGAAACTGAAGTAGAGCAAAGTGATCACTTTCAAAATGAATATTATGATCTTGTTAGTAAAGCCGAAAAATTCATTAATTCAAAAGGTCACTTAGAATTTAAGCAATTTAAAGATATTGGAAACAATACTAACATTAACTCTTCGTGCAATGTAGTGCTACCTAAAATTAATTTGCCAACTTTTGGCGGGGCTTTTAAGCAATGGCGTGAATTTTTTGACACTTTTAATGTGCTCATACATACAAATAACCAACTGTCTAATTCACAAAAGCTGGCATATTTAAAGTCAAGTTTGATAGGTGAACCTGTAAATTTATTAAAATCATTCGAAACTATTTATCAAAATTATCCTATTGCATGGGAAATAGAAAAAAGATACAACAATAAACGTCGCATTATAATGTATAAATACTACATGTAAAAACAATTTTAGAAATTCCCAGGCTAATTGAAGAAACAGGTACATCATTACGAAATTTAATCGATACCACAGAAAATCATATACGATATTTAGCATCACAGGCCAGAATACTGAGGCGTGGGATACCAATCCTATCCAGTAAGTTAGATTTTCAAACCAATAAAGAATGGGAATAAAAACTAAATTCGAATAATGATCCAAACAAGCTTTCCACCAAGGGCGTAGCCAGGATTTATAACAGGGGGGCAAACCATGGTCCATGGTCGTTCAAAATGTAAAATTTTAGGATAAAAAGAAAAGGCAAATGAAAACAAAACTTTGAGATTTTAATTATACTTAAATTAAACTAATAACATAACAAAAAAAATATCCAGAACAGAAAAATATGTATATTTTTGTTTTTTTGTTTATTAAAATTTAAAAATTATTTAATTTATTTATACTCTTCCAGGGGGGGGCAGTTGCCCCTCCCTGCCCTTAGTTGGCTACGCCCATGCTTCCCACATCACAAGAGTTTGTCAATCTTTTATCCATTAAACAGGCTACATTGGAACAATGTCAATTAGAGTAAATACAAAAACAAGGCCAGTAGAATACAGACACCCTCCCCTCCACTTTTTTTACGTCACAAGCCACGCCCACTTTCACTTTTTACTCGCCCACGTGGGGACCGTATTTTCCACCCCTATGGTTTCTTTTCGGAGATCTTTTTCAACCCCTAATTATTTTTTACACGCCCACGTGTGAGACCATATTTTCCACCCTCCACGGTTTCTTTTCTGAGATCTTTTTCATCCATAATTATTTTTGTTATTTACTCGTCCACGTGTAGGACGTGTTTTTTATCCCTATTTTATGGCCACCCACGTGTAGGACGAGTTTTTTTCTACCCCTATGGTTTCTTTTTGAAGGCCCTTTTCACCCCTGATTATTTTGGTTGTATTAAGAGCCTTTTTTTGACAGCAATTTTTTGTACTTGCTCACGTGAGGGGCAAATGCAGGACTTGGAGGAGGTCTTGGACTTGAGCGAGGTCTCGGAGCTTGGAGCTGGTCTTGGACCTGGGCTTGGTCTTTGGGTTGGTGTTGGAGCTGGGTTGGGGTGGGGGTTTATAAATATATAATTCTTTCTGTTTATCTGTTATATTATTTATTCCTTATACCCAAATGAGAGAGTATCAAAGTTTTCTATTCTACGTCGTTTAGAGTAACTTATTCTATACTGTTTAGATTCAGGTCTACTTAACACATTGTAGCATCTGTCTCTGACGTGCAATGGCTAGGCCATCCTGAACATTCCTGCTTGAGTTTTAAGAAATTATCAATGTACCCGCTAAATAATCCACCCTGTTTCGTGGCTTTGTCATATGTGGTTACCTCATACTCCCAAACTTCAAAAACATCCAAGACTTTATAGTTTTTAGAGATAGCCTTACGCACTCGTCAGCTACAAACGTTCCAATGAAAATGCGCTCGGTTTCACTATGTCTACACTCCCCCTGATTTAACTCAGCACCGCACGTCCTACACAACAAAAACATCACTTGCCATGCATTTTTAATCGTAAAACAGGGTGGTAGAGATTAGAGGGCGGTAGTACTCGACATTTAATTAAACCCTCCACCGTGTCCAATGAAATGTTCTTACAATCTAAACCTACATGAATTCTCGGATGACCTACAGGATATTTACAGTATTTATTTACATAAGGGTATAACGAGGACACGTCATAATACATGATTTTCTCGCTAATACCGTCACATTCATGATACAGTTTACTAGCATTCGTGCGAACACCGTAAAATGCGTCTCTCGGATTTAAAGGTTCGTCATCTTTTTCACCTAGATTCTGTATGAATACTCTCAACTCATCATTTGCAAGCAATAGTCTTTTAAAATCGCATTCACGCATCTCAACTAGATTATACCCGCGCTCGCGTACAATGTGGGACCGAGCGGCCGTGTTTTCATTCCGGGCAAGCATGGATGTATTTGCACCAAGCTTAGGGTCAATGTTGGCTTGGTTAGGGAAACATTCCTCGCAACCGTGCCAATAACACCCCTGAAACTCGTAAACGGTATTTGATTCAGCGCAATACCAGTCGACAACACCTTCAGGTGTTTTAAACTCACGAGCTTTCCCTGCGTGCTGTATGGACACTTGCGAATGTTCAACCCAACGTAACCATTGTATTACGACTTTTAACTGGTTATCGGCATGTCTATAACCACCTTTAGGAATGAGCCCGATTGTGTTCTCTTTGAGGAAACGCCTACGGAACACTTTATTGCAGGCACTAGCAATATTGGTAGCCTCCTCAAACGGGTCGACTTTATTTTGGGTCGAGAAGGTGGACCAGAAACTAATACAACCTTTAACGAGGATCTTAACATCCATCAGGCAATATTTCTCAAACTCCTCACTCATCTTAAAAACATGATTACGCTGGGCTGCGTACCAATCTAAAAGTTTTTGCCTCTCTTTCTCAGACATCTGATCTGCACAGTAATATTCAAGTGGTGGCAATGGACCCTCGTAACTCCAATTCTCGGATGTGTTGAAAAGAAAGGGAAAGTAGCCCTTGGACTCGGGGAAATTGAAAGTTTTCGGAAATGCCGAGAGTGGTGATGGAATGAAATTAAGAGTCAATAAACCTAATATCGTCGCACTGAATTAAAATTAATTTTAGGCCGTTGGTGATGACTTTAGGTCTCCACTGATTATTACTAGCCTGCATACATCTAAGCACAAAACACCCATCGTACCCCTCCATGTTATGTGCGATGCATGTAACTTTAAATTTTCGCACTCTCTCGGCAACATATGACAAAAATGATTGAACAGGATCGTCCCTGAAAATGTGCACTCTTTCGCTACACGTCGAGCATCGCTCATCCATATTGTCGATGTACTGAATACAAGTGGAACAAACATTCGCGGCCACGCATAGATTGGGCTCATGCAGAAATCGATCATTCATTCCCTCACACACTTTCTCTTGCATTCACTCAAAATCGTAAAAGATAAACATAGATGGTTTACCATTACTACTGTGGAGCAGTAGCTGTATCCGCACCTATGTGTACCCTTTACTTCACTGGTTTTCAGACACTTTAAGCATCTACGCAGTTGTTTTTTACATAGCTCACTGTCCTTATGGTTTCTAAAGCATTCCTCCCCATAAAAATCTCTTTTGCAATCATTACAGACAATTTTCGGCTTTTGAACGGAGCAAGGTAGTTTCTGATGACAGCAAGGACACTGGCACATACATTTCATATGATCTTTCTTGACATTATAATGCAGGTAAATGCTGAAGTTAGGCTGGTAATGACATTATAGTGCTTGTCTTCTAATACTAAATTTAACACAACTCTACCCGGTTCCCTAGGACCTTCAAAATAAACCGAATCACATGCGCGCGAATTATAAACTAGTATATGAAGTTAAATGGTTTTGAAATGCTTGAATATGCTCGTAACCACCACTCTGACTAATATCTACTCCACTGTTTTGGCAGAGTTGTACAACTCGCTCTTGAAGTAAAGGACAACCCATTTCTATACTATGACGCATTGCATCGTTATTTGTAAATGCTATTGCTATAACTAGAGCGTGAGCTAAACAATTATTATCGTTCATTGTTGCCGGTACAACAATAATGCTCTGTCTTTTTGCTTTACAAAAATCTTCAAATTTCAAACCCGTCAGATTTTTGCGTCTATATCCTACAGACTGCATTTGCCCCTCACGTGAGCAAGTACAAAAAATTGCTGGCAAAAAAAGCTCTTAATACAACCAAATTAATCAGGGGTGAAAAGGGCCTTCGAAAAAACCATTGGGGTAGAAAAAAATGCGTCCTACACGTGGACGAGTAAATAACAAAAATAATTAGGGATGAAAAAGATCTCCGAAAAGAAACCATGGGGGGTGGAAAATATGGTTTCACACGTGGGTGTGTAAAAAATAATTAGGGGTTGAAAAAGACCTCCGAAAAGAAACCATAGGGGTGGAAAATACGGTCCCACACGTGGGCGAGTAAAAAGTGAAAGTGGGCGTGGCTTGTGACGTAAAAAAAGTGGAGGGGAGGGTGTCTGTATTCTACTAAAGCCTGAAGGAAAGGGTAACGTTAGCACTAATTACAAAGGCAATTTAAGTGCATACGCTGCGATTAATGTTTCTTGTGAAATTTGCAGCAAAGATAACACTTTTACTTGTGAGGAATTATTAAAATTAGATCAGGATGGGAGAATTAAAGCTTTGCATTAACTGTTTACACAAGGGTTACTTTATTCAAAATTGTCAATCAAATAAGAATTGTAAAAAATGCCACAAGCACCACAATACACTACTCCACAAATCTGAAACTAAACAAACTAATGTAAATAATTCAACAAATTACATGTTCATTACAAACTCAATCACACCTACAAACTTTGTTAACAACAGCATTAGCATTAGGTAAGGATTCTGAGGGGAATTATCAACAAATTAGAATTTTACTAGATTCTGCTTCACAATCGAATTTTATTACTGAAGAGATGTGTAACAAATTGCAATTAAATAAAATTCCAATAAATATTTCAGTAAAGGGTATAACATGTGGAATAACAAAAATAACACATACAGTAATTTTGCATTTTAAATCCATACCAGTACAATCATTTAACAAAACCTTAATCACAATTCCAGGGAAAGTAAAACTATCAAAATTCAACAATTCGGACAAAGTAGATGTTTTATTAGGAGCTGGAATATTTTTTGTATAGATCAAATTCATAACAAGCTTGGTCCTATTTTACAAAACACGAAGCTAGGTTGGGTCGTATCGGGTAACTTTGTTACTAAAGCAAATAATCAAGAATCCGAAAGGTTCATTAATTCACATTTAACCTTAAATGAATTACACACCAGTGCTGAAAGATTTTGGAAGATGGATGAATTTGATAGTAATTCAAAGCATTACACAGCAGAAGAAACGTAATGTGAAGAATTTTACAAACAAACAACGGCAAGGGATGAATTAGGACAGTATATTGTTCGAATTCCATTCAAGGACGACTTGCTGTTAGAATTGGGTGATTCTCAAGATGCAGCACAACAAAGATTGGATCAATTACAAGCACGCTTTAAAAGAGATAGTTATTACAAACTTCAATGTGAGGATTTCATTAGTGAATATATGGATATGCAAGATATGAGTTCGACAACAAATTTACGGGTTGTTTTTGGTGGATCGTGCAAACCAAAATTAGGAATCTCCATAAATGAAGCTCAATGCACGGGTCCAACTATACAAGATGACATTTTTTTTATAATTGCACGTTTCAGAACATACGTCTACATAATCACTAGAGCTCGGATTATATGCAAAATGCATATTCTATAATATAAATAAGCCATCAAAAATATTTTCTTTATACACGAATCGAATAATTTAAATTCGATTGACCCCAACTTTATTTTACATATTATGCATATTTACGTGGTGTTGTGCATATTTCACTCATTTCGTGCATTTTATTGCATATTTTTTCAATTTAAATTTTTTATATAATGAAAATGAAAAATTACATTTACTCTATACAATCGTGATGTTTTTCGCCGTTTTTTTTCTTTCCATTTTGGAAATTCAATGGAATTATATTAAATTATGTTTATTCCCCCATATTTATTTATCTACAGGAAACTCATTAAGGTAGATTGTAATAAATCTTTCAGTTTCAAATTTTCAATAGGTTATTGTTCTGAGGACCGTTGGCAATAAGTTACTATTATTGTTCGTTTGACTAATTACATGTGTTATCCAAATTTAAAATAGACCAGATTTAATGTTAATTGCAATATTCGTAACGCTTATATCAAAAGTTTAAAGATGTTTTCTTTAACCTACTCAAACAATTGAAACGAACATGAAATTATATAATCCCATATATTAGAATAATTGGGTCATTTAATTCACGTAGATTGCGAGACAACCGCTTGACGGATTTCGACGATTTTTTTTTATATAGAACGTAAATTTATGTAGAAAGAAATAACGGATCCAAAATTTGCTCTTAAGGTTTTAATTTTTTTACAAATTTGATTTCAATTTTGCAAAAGTCTAGCACGTTACGCTAACATTTTAACATTGTTTTCAAAGAAACAATTTCAAATCATGTTTACCGCACAATTTTGCGGGGGAAAAGCCCGTTTCAATAATTTGCATTTCTTTGGTAGCTTGTTTATGATCCTTCAGTTTAGAAATTTTCAGACTACTAATTAGTAACTATTAATATTAGTTGATAATTAAAATATCTCAATTGCTAATAAATAGTAATAAAATAATCGATTATGGAAATGTCTCAACTATTCCCATCACTAATTCCTTCCCATTGTTATCTTGATTAACCTGTTCAGAAATATTTCAAGCGAATTAAGTGATTTTTCGAAATGCAGGTTTACGTGCTTAAATGCTATTAACTATTATTCTGATTGTTTGCCGACATTTCTTTTTGGGGTGTTCCATTCTTAATCCCTGAGTTGTTGGAAATATTTGGCTTGTCCTTGGAAAGGATCTGTGTAAAAGTGGTTAGTATTGTACGTGTATTATTTTAAAAATAAATGTATACAAATATTTTGTTTATTATTGTGAGTAAAAATTAGTGCATATGCTGCATATTTTTGTACATATTTTTCAGAATCAAGTGCATATTTTAAAAATTTTAGATGCATATATATGCGCATATTTTAACTAATTTTCGTGCAAATAAATAAATCCGAGCTCTAGTAGTCACAGATGACATTTTGAAAATATATCGATTCGTATGGATAAACCCAGAATATCACAAATACCAACGAAGCAAAATAATGAAGTAGAACATTATGAACTAAACACAGTTACGTACATAAAATAAAAAAATCTTTTATTGAGTGTTTGGGTATCTCTAGTTACACCATTATTATATATTATAACACGACCTTTCAACCTACAATGTGGAAATTGATTTTTAATCGATTGTTTGATTTGATTTTATTTTAAGGTGAACGTAATTTTAGATAGTAAATTCATAGTGAACACTCCTTTATTTTTGTGCGCAATTGTATGGCGCATGACCATTTTTACATTCTTATAAATGTCATCGTACGTTAATGTACAATATGAAGTTTCGCAACAATTTACAAAACTATACAGAAGTATTTTATTTAAAAACAAATAAAAGAAAAAACAACTAACCATCAGCTTGATGTTACAGCAAACATCGATGATTAATGCTTCTCACCATCACCAGAGGGCGTTAAGAATAAAAAATTAGGTTTTTACGCTTTTTGTAAAATTTTAATTGCAATGATGTAGGTATTTATAATATCAAAATCAAAAGGTAAATTAAATTTGCCAAAAACGCGAGACAAAATTATTTTAATATTATTGTTAGTTTTAGAGTGATAACGAAATTAAGGTTTAATTTTAACGCGATTCGCCCTGTAAAGTTCTAATAAAATCAAAAATTCGATTTTAAACCCAAACATATTAGGTATTTAGTGCCTCGATAAATGTTCAAACTGCCTTTTGTCTTCCAATTTTGTTCGGGTGTATATAACTGCTGCTTCGATTTCCGCTTATTAATCCCGTACCTTGTCATGGGTCTATGATTTTATAAAATATTTGCAGATAATTTTCGCAATCATAAATTATTTGTTAGTACCGTAAATCTTAAATGTAGTGTAAACTCTCGTAACTGGATGCAATAACGCATCAATGTTTGGAGAAGCTTTTCTATTGGATTGTTTTCATTTGTCTTTTCCGCATTTGGAAGGTTTAGGAATCTTTCTTTGTTATTTTCTAAAACAAAAATGAAGCTTTTGTTGTTGATCAAAGTAAAATGCAAGTTTAAAAGGGAAATGTGATTTGGTATCGATGTTTAGGAAAACCCTTTTACTAAGTTTAGAGGAAAGATTCGTTAGTGTCTTTGTAAATAAGGATAGTTTTGTATAAATAAATGTCATCTTTATTTTGAATTGGTCGAATTTCGTTATATCAAATAATAAAGATACAGAAAAACCATTACGTAAATTCACAAATTAATCTTTGTAAATTGCATGTTCTATAGAAGCTCCGATGCATTTTAAAAATTAAGTTGTTTACACCTTCTTCCGTAGTAAAGAATCGTGAAGATTTCTGCGCAAGAACTCCACCAAAGTATCATTACTATTTGCATCCAGTCACGTTAGATCGTGAATGGTCATATCAATAATCCAATCACGCAGAACCGCGGTATATATATATATATATATATACATATATATATATATATATATATATATATATATATATATATATATATATATATATATATATATATATAAACGATAGCAAGATGCGAAATTAGTTAGTTTCTACCCGCTCTTTAGCGAGAACTTTAGTTAGTTACTGCCTGCTCTTTAGCAAGCAGTTCAGTCCGTTCCTGCCCACTCTTTGGCGAGCTCTTGCGTTAGTTCCTGCCGTTCCGTCTTTCTAAGTCCACCAGCCTAGTAACCGCACCCGCTTCATCAGTTTAAGACTCACTTGTGGTAATTATTAAAGTCTCTATATTAGTTACCACACCGCCTGCATTGATAGATTTCCTTTCTGTCCTTGCTGGAATTATAGAACGATCTTGTATATCTATAAAACAACACAACACCTAATTACACACACTCAATCCCTGGTGCGCTAGCCTGCGGATGCACACATATAAATACACAAGCCCCTCTTTACTTTTGAGAGTGATTCCCGTAAAGTATTGAGGCCTGTCCCGAAGGATTATCCTCTAAGGCGTAGGCCTTTAGAGATGATTCGTTTACCAATCCGTCCCTAACGCGTAGGCCTGTAGAGATCGAGCTGTCCTGTTAATTAACCCGAGGTGCGACCGCCCGTTGGGGAGATTAAACTATAAACACACACATACACCTATCATAAACACGACCAAGCTAAGAGATTGGCCCATAGACAACATACCGTACCGATATAATCACCAGAAGTTAAATCCTGTTAGATTAGTCCGACGCCAGGTTTGATAAAACCACGAGGAGACCGCCCGTGTGTTAAGTCAAATTCTAATACGTTACTTCTAATCCGTATCCCGAACTGATCCTTTCCGAGAGTATAAAAACCACTTAGAGACCGCTAGGTGAATTGTATTTCTGAAAGCCAGTATACCTAACCTGCTTCAATTTGGATAATCCCCAGTGAATCTAGTTGTCCAAAGACAGATCACATATAAATTATCTTAAGATCAAAGTTTACATAAAAAGGGATTGTGATTTTCCTTAATCATTGTTCCCAAACTACGTCCTGTACATAAAATAGAATTTTCCCGAAACCATTTAAAATAATTTCAATTAAAAAGGAAAATATGTTTTCGTTGCAAATAACACGCAACTATGCTTTATCTATGCACAAGAAAAACGAATAAACCTATTCCGTTAGTAAAGTGATTTTCTGAACGCAGGTCAACGTACTATTTTAACCGACATTAAAAAATGCGCTCATCCTCTTTAAACTCTCATATCTTTATTTCTCGAATTCGTATATAAATATAAAGTTTTTATATACATAAATAGTTAATATTGATTTTACTCTCTTTAAGATAAAATCAGATTTAATTATGATGGAGAATTATCAATAAGAAATGAATTTGCGAACGAATTATTACAAAAGCCAATACTGTATTGGTTTTTGAACTGTTGTAATCTAAATATACTTGGTGGGAAGCTTCTTTCAGCTTCAAACTTTGTATTACCTAAACGTTTGTTGTACTATAGACACCTCACTATCGTGACGCCCGAGACCACCAACGTGTTGGGATTGACAATATCGTGTCCAGACCTGGAGGGTCATCCCCGGCCTGTTTGTGTTTTGTAAATAATTGTCTTGTTACATGTTTTTCCTTAGGTTAAGTCGAAATAAACGTAGAATAAGACAAATATTTTGGATTGTAAATAGTAGGGAATAAATTTAGATGTCTGTTGAAATCTTTCAGTCAATCAAATCTCGATCACGACCTTTCTTCGATTGTAGTCCGCGGCAATTGTAGACGCTACAATTTATAGTAAACGCCGCCCCGTTATTTAAGTAATTACACTTGGCGCCTTAAATAAATAAAGTGAGTAAGTTTACATCTGACACTAACGTCTTGATTTGATTAGACATTAGTTACAAATTGACCCTAACGTCTGGGTTTACTTTTTTACACGAACTCAAATTAAATAAAGTAAAGGAAGTTAAAGGAAACCGGCTTACAAATTGACACAAAACGCAAGGGGCGGCTTAAAAATTGAGGTTGCATCACATAACATTAAAATAAAGTGCGGATTCAAATTATTACATTGTATGGTACAACTATTGCAACAGTTAAAGTTCGCCGTCTTGCCCTTTCAGTGTTTCAAACAAATAATTTGACTTTAAGTACATGGCATTAAAGGTTAGCGTTGCTAACAAAATTTCAATTTATTGGGTTGACGATGCAATTTTTCCCGACGATTCTTTAATTGTCTAATTTAATGGAGAGTGTTTAAAAAACCAATGGGCGACAAGTGAAATTATTCACGCGATCAATAGTAGTTTAGGCGTAGAAGCGTCCAGTTTTCTTGTGTTACGGTGACGTAGAGAATACGTGGAACAACGTTGACCAAGGTCCGTGTCGAAGGAACTATAGTAGCAGGGTTTTCATTCCCTCACAACCCAAATGAGGGATCATATAATTGTTCATCCTTTACGAGACCAGTTTACCGTTGCGTTCAATTGGTCCATAGGGACTTATCGAGATCCATAGAGGCGTTTAGTGTTTAAAGTTACCAAATTCTTTCGTTTTCTGGAGAAGTAATCCAACGTTCGTTCCAAAGTTTCAAACGTAAAGTTCATAGTGCGCCGATAATTGCATAACCTGCTGTAAATAAACCGATTCTTTGTTAAGTTACAAATAATGTGTTAATCAGGACTTGTACATAATTAGTTAAAAGTATTAAGTATCAAGCAGAACTAGGTCGAATTAGAGGAAAGTTAATTATTAGCGTGTTAATATAACTGTCAGAGTACATGCAACCAATTGAAATTTAATGATAACGCGAGTCGAAAGAGAGGCTGTTATTAACTGAATTGTACGGGAACTGCTAGCGTCTTGATAACATCAACCACAGAGCCGAGGTCCTACTGCAGGTATGTTCCAGATGCCTGTGTAGCAAAGGGGTATCCTCTACCTAAGGTAACATTTCTTTGTTTTTTTTTATTATCGTTGTGGATGACGAAAACTAATAAATTTATGGTGTGTAATTTGTATTATATTGTTATGCGCATGTATAAACGGCTGAATACGCCTTTCCTTTAAAGGCTAATTTTTTGTTGGTTTATCGTTAAAATTGTAATACAGGCGTGTCCATCCGTATCATTGCCCAAATTTGTTTAAAGATTTTTTTAATTTTGTTTAAACTGACGAATTTATATCGAAAACTATGTGACAAGTGCGTTTTAATCACGTCATTTATTTTTACAAGGAAAGTTACCATTTATTATCTTGGACATTTGAATAAATTTTATAGTATGTTTTAATAGAGGTCATCGTGAGCTAGCTAGTTTCAGTGTTAATAGATAACTAGGTGATACGATTGTAAAATTTTTGTTGACAATTCCATGGTTCTGTTTTTTATTTATTGATTCACATTGGATATATTTAGGTTATTGGACTTGTTTTTTTTATGTTAACCTATTATTACACAGCATATACCGACACGCATTTTTAACGTTTATCGTTTTTTTTTAAATTTGCTCTTCGAAATAATGTCATTACATTGTGTTTAGTTTTAATAAAACAATTACGACCGTAAGCGTTTCGAGTGACTATTTAATTTTAGGGTAATATTTAGAGGCCGATAAATCACTGCATTACTTTCATTTATGATTTGAGCATAATTAATTGCGATCAGTGGAATTTCATTGCAAGTGGTTTTGTACAGAATTGAAGTGATTTTTTTTGTTATTAAAATGAAATTACTTTAAGAGTCGTTTTTTTTATAACGTAACATAACAATAGATTATTGTTTTTTTTCAAATTAATAATAGATCTTTTGCGGCACGCAATTATTTTAGTTAAACGTGCAAATAATTTTGAAGCCTTTCAGGTTGGCAAGATCTGCTGGTCCCAGTGCCGCCTACAAAGATTATGTTTAGGTAAGCGAGCTATTTTGGTATTTTGAGCAAGCTATGAACCGACGTAATTAGGTATTTCAACCCCTACCGTGACATTTTAAATACTCTGGCGCCCTTTTCCGGTTTCAATCCCTATTTGAACTTACATATGATAAACTGTCAAATTGTGCACAAAAGTTAGTACACCGAATCCACCCCGACCGTTGGCTAGTAGACAAAAAGCCAAGTCTATCTGTTATCTCGTTTTACTCTGCCAGTTTATACCGTAATAACCTTAAACCTTTTACCTTCCTTAAACATATTTTATTTATTTTACACAGATACAGTAGGTAGAAAATATTTCGTTTTACATGTTTTTTTTTAAACAAAACACACTCAATTAATCACTACTTGACTAAATAAATCCCGCAATCTGGCGCTTTGTCTTGGAATTTCTAATCTATGTTTAGTAGTAGACCGCGGAAACAAAAAACAAACTTTTAAATAACATTGTATAGAAATGTAAAATTGTTATTAGATGTAGTATAATTCTTGCCAATTTGGTTTGTGAATATTTTTTAAAACGCCTTTCGAGTGACGAAGTCGTTGATATGATTGCGGTCTATTTCCGGTACTTTCAAAATGCAGAAATAGATGAAAGAAGTATGCGGCCCCGTATACAAATCGCCATCATTATGGAAGAAGAGTTTTTCTACGCTTGGTACAGCCACTACGCGATAATAGTGGTTTTCATCGTCCTGGATTTAGGAGGCTTCGCATTGGAAGACGGAAGGAAATATTATTAATGTGTTAGCTTACATAGAATTTAAAAGATACATTGAAACTGGGGCATAACCTTTAGATTTGGAAATAGCTCGAACTACTTTTCGAAACACATTAAAAGATATAAAAGCAAATAATTGCATTAGCACAACCTTTTTAATAGACATACAGATTACATATGCGTGTTAATTTAATTTTTAGGTTACACCCCTATCATATAGTTTTGCATCAGGCCCTAAACGAAAATTATTTTGATCACAGGATAAATTTTTGTCAATGGATGTTAGGAATTACTCGTAAAAACAGAAATTTTTTGTCACAAATTGTATGGGCCGACGAGGGTACTAATAGTGATGGTTGGATAAACATGCATAATACGCATTATTGGTCTGCTGAAAATCCATATTGGATGCGAGAAGTGCAGCTCCAAGGCTGCTGGAGCCTAAGCGTGTGGTGTGGCATTACAAGCGGCCAAATTATCGGTACTTATTTTTTTCATCGTGCGTTAATTAGAAACCTCTTTTTAGAGTCTTTAATAAATGAGCCCTGTTAGAAGATGTGACATTGGACATTAGGCGATTCATGTATCTACAATTGGAAGGGTATCCAGCACATCTCTCCCCAACGTGCGACACCATATTAACGAATATTTTCAAGAGCGCTGAATAGGAAGGAAAGCCTATTTCCTTGGCCGGCCAGATCCTACTTTGACCCGAACTCACCGACTAGTCAGTTACGATAGTAGTAGATTGCAGAACGGGTCGGGTATATTAAGGTTGCGGATCTTGTGTAGGAGACCGGCGTGCCAGATCCTGTCACGCTTGCCTAATGTCCAGAAACACAGCCAGGTTGCATTGAATGTGATTGAATGCTCTGGTGGCTTCCGTAAGCAGCTTCAACAAGGGTACTTGACGCGTTCGGTGGGGACGAAAGCCGAATTGGCTATTGGAAAGGAGTTCTTTGAATTAAAGGCGGTCCCTCAGTCGCCTGGCTAGAATCTGCTCAAAGCATTTTCCGAGGAAACTCAGGAGGAGATGGGTCTGTAGAAGGAAGGTTCTGTAGGAGTGGGGTTTGGGTATCATGACTATGGAGACCAATTCCCAGTCTGTCAAGAAGTGGGATAGTATTTGGCACGTGTTGTAAATGTCGGAGAGTAAGCGGATGGCTGGGTCGGGTAGGTGCCGGAGGATTTTGCGATTTCTTCCGTTTTTAAGGCGTTGACCTGGGCGGGAGGATAGAGGCGTGGAAGGGATTCTCGTTAACGAGTTTGGTTTCGGGAAGGTTAAGGGTACGAAATTATTCAAGGCGATTCTGAAGGGGTGCCTCGATCTGGTAATCGAATTGGTAATCTTCTGGGGATCAAAAAATTGATTGGAGGTGGAGACCAAAGAAGTCGGCCTCTCCTTGATCGGAGGAGACTAGTTTGCCCTGTGGGTCGGTTAGGTGGGAATTAGAGTTTAATTTCCTTCTGGTCAGTGTAATGAACTGTTGCCAGAAGAGCTTCTCGTTTCTAAAGTGCAGCTGGGAGGTGGTTTTGTCCCTGAAGTTTTGGTGTGTTTGTTTCCTTCTCGCCTGATTAAGGCGTTAAGGCGATTGTATTTGGTTTTGAGAGACGATAATTTCGTCTTTTTCGCTTCCGTAATTACAGAACTTAGATTCTAAGATGGCTAGACTTTGGGTTGTTAGAAGATTGACAAAATGAAGTTATTATCAGAAGTGGTAGATGATCTCAAGTGACCGTGGCCCCTAAAAAGCACTCACGACCAGAATAGTGCGCTATGGATTTTGACACACTGATATGGTCTACTATTAAGGCAGCTAGATGTTCGTAATATGTTGGCTGTATGTTAATGACTCGCAAAAGCGGCAAATGTAACAAAGCTGATGATAACCTGATATCGTTGTTATTACTACTAGAGCCACCATTGCGAGCATGGAAATCACCTAGGATGACTGCATTTGGGAGGTTGGAGGAGTAAATTAAAAGGTCATTGGATATTGTGTTTTGGCGGCCGGATTGTAGTATGAGAAGAAAACTATCTGGGAAGGAAAGCGCCCCGTTACAGCTATTCATTCGAGATCCTCTAGGTGCGCAGGAAGTTGAAATGGAGTGGGCGGGAAGAAATTACTAATTACGAGGACGGTTCCGTGGTGGCTTTGTTTAGGAAGGTGTGATACGTGATGGAATGAATGTGAATGTTGTGTTAGTGTAAGTGGTTTTTAAGTAGGGAGCATTCCCGACGACGCCCCTGGTATTAACATCTGCAGCGCATCTCGTCGCTTTATTTAGAATCCCGGCAGGGAGGAGTCTTCTTCTAGTGGCAATTCTAACCCTCAAAGTTTTTTTAATTAACGTTGCAGGGGATATAACTTCATTATTTGATGATTTCTGTAAATTCAATTAAATCAGGATAATTAGCACATAATTCAAAAAATTTTGTAAAGCAGGCTGGCTCTTTACAATATTACACCGCATGTAATTTATTAACGTACACGTACACATACACGCACACGTACACGGACAAGTACATGTACACGTACACGTACACGTACACGTACACATATACATACACATACAACACATACACATACACAACAACACATACATCACACACACACACACATACACATACACATACACTACACATACACATACACACACATACACATACACATACACACACACACACATACACATCACATACACATCACACACACACAACACATACACATACATACACACACACACATACACACTACACATACACACATACACAACACACACACATACACATCACACACACACACACACACACATACACAACACATACACAACATACACACACACACATACACATACACATACACACAACATACACATACACACTACACATACACAACACACATACACATAGACATACACATACATCACATACAACAACACACACATACACATACACTACACATACACTACACGTACACATACACATACACATACACATACACATACACATGTACATACACATACAAATACACATACACATACATGTACATTTTCATACTCATTCACCCACGAACACACACACACACACACACACACACACACACACACACACACACACACACACACACACACACACACACACACACACACACACACACACACAAGCACACGTACCCTCACACGCACACGGCACACACGCACACACACGCAGACACACACGCAAACGCACACTCGGTCCCACATGCACATGTACACATACATACACACACGAAGTATTGCTGATTTCTGATGAGTGGTTTGCGAGATAGCTTAGAACATAGGCGAAAGTAAGTGGATCTGACTGGTGTAAAGGGGACCTCGCATCTGGTGCCAGCTTTGTGGCTTTTCCCCCTGAAAGGATCATGGTCTTGACATTGACACATTATTCACATTTATTCTAATTATCCATAAATCTGTCTCTCTATTACACGTCTACATCCCCTATCTTAATTAGCATCCTTCTAGCCACCCTACTGCTATTAACACCAACATTTTGAATTGTCATTTTTCGCATTATATATAATATGTAAAGTGTTTTTCAGTGGTGGCAAGTGAATCTTGCCCTCAACGAGCACCAATAAAAGAATGTTTAACTCGTTTCTAAAATATTTTTTTTATTTAGTTAAAATAATTATAATTTACGGTGTGATTATTTAATTGTGTAAGACCACTACTGGACGGGTTGTAGACATCGGATGTTCGCTCGAGGGGTTGGCAACGGATTCAGGCGCCACCCAAAGATTAGATTAACTTATGTCACGAAACAATAGATGATAATTCCATGCTACTGAAAGCACAACAAATAAAAATCGATGAATGTCTAGGAAAAACTCAACACTTAGAAGGTGAAAATAAGCACTTACGCAATGAGATTCAAGATCTGAAGGCTAAAATAAATGATTTTGGACAGTATACAAGGAAGAATGCAATAGAAATCAAGGGCGTCCCGGAAATCAAGAACGAAGATATATTCAACGTTATCTCACATGTTGGTAACGCCGTTGGTTTTACCTTTGAGAAACAAATAAATGATCGACGCATGGCATCGTCTCGCATATAATCCAAATCTACCTGCAGAGCCGCGAAAAATCATAGTTAAATTCATCAGTAGATTAGATAAACAAGAAATCATGAAACTTAAACGTATCAAAAGGGGTATCACCGTCAAGGATTTGGGAGAAATGTTTACTAGATTACCGAATGTTAATACTAATGGCCTAATTTATATTAATGACTCGCTTACGGCAGAAAATCGTATACTTTACGCAAAGTCGCGTATATTCGCCAAGGAAAATAAGATAAAATACTTATGGACACGAGAGGGCAATATATTAATGCGCAAAAGTGATCATAGCAGAATCTATTTTTTACGCTCGATCAATGACTTCAATGATGTGCATTAATTATTTGAACTTGAAAATGTTTTCATTCCTGTGGATGGGTTTAAATTAGGTTTTATTATAGAATAATTTAGTCTTGATTATAGTCACTCACTAAAAATCCTTACATGTATGAACATAAATTTTGTTGTATACCAAAATCATTATTATCACATCTTCTATTGTAATTTTATAAATATTCAATCACAGGTGCATTATATCTCTTATATCCTTCCTAGTATACTTGTGTTTGCAAGGTTGTCAATATTTGATGCTGCATGTAAAATTGACTTCTGTCAATCATGAATAGTTTAAAAATCTCATTTTTAAATACACGCTCACTGTTTTGTAGATCTACAGAAACATATACTGGCGGCTAAGTATGACATTGTTGGCATAGCAGAGACATGGATAAAGCGGGAAGTTAAAAAATCTATTGTTGCTATACAAGGCTACACGTTTGTGCGCAAAGATCGAAATACAAACACTTGGGGTGGTGGCTTAGGGATTTACCTTAAAGATACCCTCCGTTATACCGTTATCTCAAATTTAGATGATGATGAATCGTTTGAGCAAATCTGGGTTAATATTCAACTTGACAACAAATCATTAGTAATAGGTACAATTTATAGAAGATTAGAGTACCATTATTTGAACTTTATTGATAAATTTGAAAACTGCCTTGCACAAATCCTAACCATTACTGATGATTTTATGTGCGTTGGAAATTTCAACATAGATTTTTTAAATTTAAATAAATTGGCATACTTCAGATTTAACACAATGTTGTACGAGATTGGCTTAACTCAGATTATTAAAGAACCTACCAGAATCACTGCTACCTCATCTACCCTACTTGACCTCATAATCATCTCATCCCATGTAACTGTCACCGACTGCGGAGTAATTCCTGTACATCATATCTCTGATCATTCCTTAGTTTTCAGCAAATATTCAATTAATTCTATTCTACAGAAGTCACTTGAGAAAACGTATCGCGTCTTTACTAAATTTGACCGCTATAACTTTAGCTCTCTCTTGCGGTCGGTTGATTGGAATTATTTGTACGAACTTAGTAACATAAATGATATTGTCAATTATTTCAATGCATGCATTCTGTATATCTTTGATATTTGTGCGCCCGTAAAAACGGCACGCATCACCAAACAAGGATCTCCCTGGCTTACTGACACAATCAAGAGCATGATGTCCCTACGTGATGCTGCGTTGCTGAAATTTAAAGAAACAAAAAATAACACACACTGGAACTATTACAAGAGGCTTCGAAATCACACAAATTATGCTATAAATAAAGAAAAAAGTGTTTATTTAGATTACCATATTCGTACAAATAAATCACACAATATATGGAAAGAGCTTAAGCGATTAAACATTTATTCCAAATCACGCATTGTAGAAATTCCATCTCATTTGAACAATCCCAATAAAATAAATCAAGCTTTTGTTTCCACATCTAAAAATAGCGTCAACAATGATCTAATAAAATTTTACATGGAACACCTTATATCTGACTTCCAAAATAAGTTAAAATTTCAACAAGTTACTGATATCGATGTAATGAGTATACTTTACAATAATAGGCCTAAAGGGTTTTGGGTGAGGATGGAATAAGTGTGTATATGCTCTTGCTATGCTGTCCTTTTTTAATTCCGTACATCACTCATATAATAAATGTATGCATACAGTCTAACTCTGTACCCGAAGTATGGAACGTTGCAAATGTAATTCCTGTCAATAAAAATTGCAGTCCAACGAACTACACAGACCTGCGTCCAATTAGTATTCTCCCAGTACTGTCGAAGGTCCTAGAAAAGGTATTATCTAATCAAATGATGGATCATATTAATAAATATTCTATTTTCCCTAAAACCCAATCTGGTTTTAGAAAAGGATACAGTTGTGCAACTGCTCTGTTAAATATAGCTGATAACATCTTTGCTGCAACGGATTCGGGAAAATTATCAATTTTAGTTTCGCTTGATTTTTCTAAGGCCTTTGACACTATTAGTCATGATCTATTAGTGAGCATACTGCATTATGTCGGCATTAGTTTAGACGCTTGTACCTTAGTAGGAAATTATCTTAAGGATAGAACACAACTAGTAGTACTCAACAATAAAACGTCTGATGCACTGCCTGTAACCTGTGGGGTTCCTCAGGGATCGATTTTGGGCCCCCTGCTTGTATACTTCGAATTTTTACAAATGTCTAAAGTATGTTAAGTTTCATCAATATGCAGATGAAACTCAACTATTCTACGATTTTGAGGAACGTAGTACAACACAAGCGGTAGAGTGCTTAAATAGTGATATCTGCAGTCTTATTAAAACGTCTGAGGAGCACGGGTTGCATATCAATGCATCAAAATCATCTGTGATGCTATTTGGTAAAAGTAAGGCAAGGGACCGACATAAATGTGCCGTACAAATTCGTGTTAAGGAGTCTATATTACTTGTTCAGGAGCAAGTTAAAAATCTTGGAGTGATTATGGACTCTAACCTTAGATTTAAGACACAAGTCTCAGAGATGATAAAGAAAGCATTTTTAAATTTAAAACTGATTTTTCAAAATCGACACAGCATTGGTCAAGATTTAAAAATTATCCTATGTGAGTCACTTGTCCTCTCGCAGTTTAACTACTGTGACATCCTCTATGGACCTTGCTTAGATGCTACGGACAAACAAAGAATTCAAAAAATTCAGAATTCCTGCCTACGCTTGATTTATGGTGTAAGGAAGTATGAACACATTTCACACAAATTAATTGATATACAGTGGTTAAATATGAAAAACAGAGGATTTGTGCACTCTGCTACTCTGTATCATAAAATCATTACTGGCAAAATACCACCGTACCTCTATGAAAAGATAAAGTTCAGTGCAAACACCAGATTTTGTTCCTTAATTACTCCTCCTCGGCATAAAACCTCACATTTTGAACGCTCTTTTAGTTATAATATCGTCAATGTTTATAATTCACTACCTGACTATTGCAAAAAACTAACTACAAACCAGTTTAGAAAGCATGTCCATCAATTCATACTTGACCGTCAAATGTTGCAGTAAAATAATGTTGAAAATAGTAAACTACTTATTCATAGTTAATCAGTCATCCTTATTTACTTATTCTAATCCTAGCAAATTCTAGATTTGTCAATTATGTTAAATTCATTTACACTGTGTCCACCATCACTATGTACTTTTACATTTACATTTATACACATAAACTTCTCTCTAAATTGTAATCTTCCGTTCAAAATTTATGCTAAATAAAATGGGTTAAGTGGAAGAGCAGAAGTAGTGACGTATGTAATTACTAACTGAACCTCGCCCAGTTGGTTACATGCACATGCATACTTATATAGGTATTTTTATACAATTTCATGTAACTGTAACTGTGTGCATCAAACTAATAAAAGGCATTACTATTATTATTATTATTATTATTATTATTATTCAATAATTTAATCGCATGTAGCTAGAGTTATCACGTCAGACTAACAATACGTATAAATACAAATGCATTCAACTAATATAAATTATATATTGTAAACTGTTTTACTGTAAGAATGGACCCGACCGGTAAGTTCTGTAACTTGGTCGAACCTAAAACATGTATACTTATGACAAATAAACATTTCAAACATTATTATTATTATTATTATTATTATTATTATTATTATTATTACTATTATTATTATTATTATTATTATTATTATTATAATGTCCAGGCGGTCTTTGGGTCCGATCCTAGACGTGTGCGGTTTCCAAACGGATGCACCAGCGGCTACAGCGGGGGTAAATTCATGGTCTTATCCGGTGGAAGAAGGTGTACCTAAAACAGCGTTACTTCAGACAGACGGTGGATACGGAAGTTGACAAAGGTCATAAGTCCCCTTGACAAACAAGATTCTTCACCAATGATTTATGATGAATGAATGATTCTCGGTAAATACTAGCTCGATTATTTGAATCATACTTAATTGGTTACGGTTTAAATATGAGCGGTGATCGGTAGCTAAGCAACTTTTACTACTTGTACTAAACAAATCAATTATGCACTTATAGAGCGAGTATAGATTAACTCTAACTATATAAATCAGTTTCAACTACGCTTTACTTATACTCATTAACAAAATTTAGCTTCGTCTATGCACAAAATCATTGAGAACGAAAAGATAAGGATTCGGCTGTGTCACATTCCTATACAGAATACGAAATATTAATGGTGGGGCGATTGGAAATTCCCAGGTTTCCTATGATCAGGCAGTAGCGTTACAAGTTAATTTAATTAATATTAAAACAATTAATGAATTAATACTTATTTTAGCATTCCCTAATTATTGATCATTAAATAGCGGATCGGATAATTTTTGCCACTTTCTACTAAAAAAATACTTATTCTACAGAATATTTTCATTAATAATTACAAACACTTTCGTCTAGTTATAACTCAACTCTATTACTTTTTGCACATATGTTAGCGGTTGGAAACATTATTAAATTAGTATCATATACACATTGGGAACGAGATTACAATTTCCATTGTAGTTGTTTACCTGGTTCGTGCGATATAAATTATTGCTGAATTAACTTTCATTACATTATTTATATCGGAAATGTTATTTAACAATGCAATTTTCCAAAAAATAAATCAGTTAATTTATAGGAACAGTATTAATTATTGATCATCTTATTAATTTGAGACTCCCTCAATTATATTGATCGGGTTCCAAATTCTATTTTTGAAAAATTCGGTGTGTTTATCTCTAACTAATATTAGGATAACAGGTTCTCAGTGTAATTTTTCCATTCCCAAGATGAATTTTAGTACAAACTAAATTATTATTTATCAAGTTTTAATTTCGGAATAAAAGGAGAACTTGCATTTTTAGTTAACAGCAATCTTTTAAATCCTTTTAATTGTTGTTTATCATAAACAATTTTATTTTGAATACCCAAACTTTAAAATTATATTTATTTGAAATTCGTAATTAACCTTGGACGCTGGTTGGGTGACCCGCCCTAATATTGATGATTATTATGTGACATCGGAAAGTTTTTTTTTTATTTATAAAGTGAGTATCCTTGGTTAACTATACTAACTTTGTGGATATAAATGAAGAATACTACAATGTACGAGTAACGGTTGATAATAGATTAACATCTTCAATGTCCTGTTTTAAGAATATAGAAATTTAGCGGCACATGCTCCAATAGTCACAATTTGTTGGCATTTATCCAATATATTTGCGGCAATCTCAACACATCCTGCTATTGCGGTTGCGTTCACATTGGAATATGTCCTAACCACGAAGGCAATATTAGGTGAATAATCAGGATTTAATGCTCCAATTGATTTAAATATGCAAGCTATAAAACACCTTAAGCATGGGTCATTTATGTATTCATTTGATGAAACCCATTTATTGGCAATAAATGAGTCTACACCAGTCATGCAAATACATTTAGTTATATAAGGTGCAATTAGCCTATTTCGTGTTGCCAAGTTAGAATTCATCTAAAATTAAATAAAAATATTATCTAGCTTAAGTAATCTGAAAGATACCTGATGACTAACACCCACAATGAGTGCCAAAATTAAAACCACAGTTTGTTTCATAGCATCAATCGTCAATGTAACTTACTGATACTTTCAATTCTCAGTACCTACTAGTTTTAAACAAACGGCATTTAAACGTAAAGTATGAATCCGAATGTTAGGTTTACAGATAGTAAATCATTTTTTTTTGCTTCAACGGGACAGTTTAATGTCTATTAAACTTAATAAATCTGTCCTTAGCAACAAATAAGTATATTTAGATACTTTACGTTTCGTCTTTGGACAGCTATAGCAAATAAGATTAATTATGTAAAGATTATGCTATGTGATAGTTCATGAACACTGATAAAATGGCGTGTTAAACATTGTTGTGTAATTACATTTATATTTGAGAATATTTCTGGTTATAATACATAAAAAGTGATTTTTGCGTTTGTGCCCTGGATGCTACAAACCAAATAGGTCCTGCCACATAGCAGAATATAGTTGTACCAAAGAGTATATAATAGGAAGAGAATCAACCTTATCGATAAACTAGTACGGCGTAATGTGTGTTGCCTATGGGTCAATACTATTATTTTATCTTTGCCTTTCTATTGTAGAAAGAGCAACGTGAATGTTGACGTATGAAAGATGTAAGACAATGATTATTGCAGGGTAAATGATACTACCTGCTCTTCAACAGGCTTCCTTTACCAATGATGCCAAATATAGTATTTACGTTTAAGAACTCTAAAGGTTCGCTAAGCAGGTAGACGCTATTCAAAACTGCAGAAATCTCACGCCATAAATTAATTACCAAGTATTGAAAAGTACTGATTATCGCCATTAATATTGTATATACGACAATTTAAATTAGGTGGTATTTTAATGAAATAGAAATAAAAGTTTTTTCTTTATTGAATAATCAACAAAACAACTACAAAACCTATAAATAAAATAAATATATCTAACGCTAATAATAGGTATGCTGCACCGATTTGATTAAATAAATAAATGACAACAGTTCATATTTAAAATTTTTATTTCAAATCAAGAAACAAATGACAGGTTTTTGTTTAGTTGCTATAAAAATTACTATGCATTGCACTAATTGTAACATTAATTATAATTTTTTATAAGTAAATCGTTTTTTGGAATAGTTACAAATTACAGCTTCTTTTTAAACGTAAACAAAAGAGACTAATCACTAAAGCTCGGATGTTTAGGCACTAAAAAATGTTAAAATAAGCAGGCATCTAGGCGCTTAAAAGTGTATATTTAGGCATTTATCTAAGCAGGATAGGCAGTCAAATATACATTTTAGGCACTCATATAGGCAGTATACAGGATTAAATCCAAAAACTTGGAGTCTAGTAAATGGGTGATTTCTCATTAACCATAATATATTTTATACAACTAAATATAGTATTACATTTTACGCTTAAACAGTATTAAAATGAGAAATAAAACAATAAAAAGTAGTGTTAATTCATATTAAATTAATATCTAGAAATAACTAATTAACGTTTTTTGCTTCACAGTAACCAATTAATAGCTGTTTTAATGAATTTTCAGACAAGCTCTGTCGTCTATCGGTTAAAATTAATTTATATGATGAGAATGATCTCTCCACATCACAGGAGGTTATGGGTGCGTATTTATATTTTTCGATATCGCTAGGTTTTATATTTTCAGGTAACTGTGTGTTGGATTTTCCTGAAAGAATATTACCAATACTTGTTAGTATCTTAATGCCCGTGTTGTTATTCAATACAAAATTTAATTTTGCTGTAGCTAAGAACGCCGCTTCTCCAGGACTTTCTGTTAGTGATAATTTCACAGTTTCTAAAATGCTCAATGATTCCGTAAGCGGCAAACCTCAACATTCCAATTTTGTTATGCTTTCTTCTATAACTTTAAAATTAGCGTTGATATATATATAAGATCATTTCTAACAGTATCGTCGTTGAAACATCGTTGTGCGGTTCTTATTGCTTCTGCAGATTCAACATCAAAATCCATTACAACCTACACATTTCCAAATATATTTGTATTGTATATAATTGTGTCAATCATATTCATAAAATTATAAATATTAATTATACTTATTTACCTTTTTAATTTCATCAAAATGTTCGTGATAAAAAAAAGCAGCTTTCAGCCATGTACCCCATCTTGTCAGTACAGGTTCCGGAGGTAGCTGAAGATTCGGATTACGTTCTTTGTATACTTGTACCCTTAAAGGCGCTTTTAGAAACACTTTTTTTGAAGAAGAAATCAAAGTATTTACAGCATCGAATTTTTTTCTTATCACTTCGCATACCAAGTTGAGTACATGAGCTATGCATGTTACGTGTACCATATTCGGATAAAATATTTGTAAACCACCGCCCGCTTTCTTCATATATGCGGCTGCATCAGAATAAAAAATTCTAACCCTATCATGGTGAATTGTTTCTGCAACCGAAGAGATTTAGGAATTAATTCAAACATTTTGCTCATCCCACACAAATCATGTACGTAAGTACACGAATTTGATTGTAACTGAGAATATTTTTAATATGAATAATAAAAAACTTACGCAGGGATTCGTTTAAAAAACGAGCTACTGTCGCATGGTTTGTTTTTTCTAAAAATTTGCATGCTAGTAAATGAGACGTTGGTGCGGTATCAGCGCTTAATTTTCCCACAATCAAATTACAGACATATCGAGATTTCACATCTGTGGTTTCGTCAACACAAACCCATATGTCACTTTCCCCTATATCCTTTCTAATTTTATCAATTGACTAAAACAATTACAAATTATTAAACACAATTACATTTATAAATTGAGGCAACCCTTACACTTTTATAAATCAGTGGCAAATAATTTTTCCTTAATGTGGATTCATGGGGCAAGTCTTTGTTGCAATATTTTTGTACAAAGTTTTAAAACAAGCATTTTCTACCTTAAACCATGGTATATTACAAGCTACAAATAATTGACACAAATCGAGATAAAAGTTATTTATCTTGCTTTCCACTGGTGAATTCAAGGTTATTAAGGTTTGTCGACTTTTACTTTTGCATGCATTTCTTTGATGCGATATGGTACTTCCATGCTGGGTAATATGATACTTTTTGGAACATTGTACCTAAAATTGTTAATTCCAGTATTAACATTTAATATCCCTTGAAGTAAATACTTAATGAAATAAGTATTTTCAGGTTGCAATTGCACTTACTTGTTTATTGCAGGTTTGACAAAATAATACTTCACCGTCAGTCGTAAAATATTCTTTATCTTTAGTCCATTGTACAAGAAGGAGACTTACAGGAGTTTTTGTTTTCGGCATGATTGCTACTATACGCACTGAACGCGGAACAACGACTAAGCAGTAAGCCAGTGTTACCCGCAGTGGCAAAACTAAAGTATATAAAACAGTATGAAATAGGACTGAATTTGATTGACAGCGTTCTGGCATCTTCTAAACTTCACTACACTAAATAAGAAATGCCTAATCCCTAAACAAAGGAGAGTAGGTAGACATACCCCACACAGCGCTTTGTTTGTAAACATTTTTAAAGGTAAAAGTTCTGTTTTTAAAATAAAATAAAATCATATGATTGAGTTTTTGAATACAAATAATTTCTAAATAACAAAAAACGTACTGAAAATAAGAATAAAGTATTTCCGTACTTCCAAGAACTCATTTAGTGATTGATTAAGTGAAATGAAAACTTTCTAATCCTCTATAATTATTGATTAAATAATAATTGTAGAGATTACCAAGTTTTCGTTATTGTTCGCAAAAATGTTAAGCTGTTTGGGAAATTGCCGTAAATTTAAATATTCGAATGTATGGAAAATACGAAAAACAAGCATTTTAGGCAGTTACATAAGCCAAATAGGCGTATAAAATGAGACAAGGTAAAATATAGGCACTTATTCTATAAAATGATGAAAATAAGCACAGTAGGCATAAAAAAAAAATTTTTTTTGATGTAAAAACCTCTCAAACGTGAAGAAACACTTTTATCCAGGCCATGGCCTATAAAACTAAAAAATAGGCACTTGCCTAAGTATCCGAGCTTTACTAATCACTTAATGCCTTAAATAAGTTAAATAACAGCAATTCAACCAAATTTTTTGTAAAAAAATTTGGAAACAATTTAAATGTACTATGGATGAATAGATGAAAAAGGAATTATTCCTTACTAATTCCTTCATAAATTGTTCACGTTTTTCACCTTTTGATTATTTGTTTGTTTATTACGCCCCACTACTTTTAAATCCTGAGATAACCACTTTAAAGTTTTATTCAATTTACACATTATTAAATGTTTCATAAAGAATAATTTGTGTTCATAGCAATTGTCTTTGTCGTTTAACCACTCCGGCATCACTAATTTAATTTTGTTTATACACATGTCTAATAAAATTCTTTTAAAATTACGTTTTGCTCGATTATTGATGAAATAATTTGGAAATATGTCTAATATTAAGGTCGCCACTGTTACAACACAAGTGCTTGGTTTTTAAATACTTTATTTCACTTCTAGCGTAGTCTTTTCTAGTAAAAAAGTTGTGCACTATTATTTAATGGTTCTTCAGAACAAAAACTATGGCATTGTTCACAATTAAATTTGTATAAAGTTTTGTAAACAACATATCCCGCGAAATATACAATTGCACAGTCTTCTAGGGTAGTAATATTTTCTGTATTCTGTTTATCGCGTACCTGATGTTCTACTTCATTACGAACAGAACTTTTGTCATCCATATTACTAACTGGATTGTTAACAAAAAGCATTGAAATGTTATATTCTTCATGGGAAAAATTTGCTTCAACTTCATCTTCTAACTGTATATCGACGTCCTCAACCACTTCGCAATTTGAGTTTTCGGCTGGCTTTAAAAACTTTATTACGATGTTCCACTGTAACGATTGTCTAAATGATTTTGCAGTGGGGTTGGTATTATTTCCGCTTTTGCGTCTGATAGTAGCAAAGAGATTTTCGAGTGGGTCTTGATTCAATCTACTTGTTAACAGAAATTTTAATCCGCTGCTTTTCAAATCTTCCCAATAATAATAAGGTAGCATTAATGGATTGTCTTAAACCACGGAAACAATGTATGCCTTCCTTTACCTTATTTTTTGCAGTGAAGCAGTGCCACTTGGGAATCCAGTCTGTAATTTCACGTAGAAATATTTCCAGTTTTGGCCTTCTTATTGAAAGTGCACTTTGTAATGGATTCGGAGTATTCAGAATACGACTGTTTAAAACATCAAATAAATTATTCAATTTTAACAAAAAATCGGAGGTAGTTAAAGCGCTGTTACTTTTCATTTGTCCAATATTTACGCACGTTTTAATGGCAGCAGAAACGGTTCTAGAAAAAAATCTGTGTAGCATATTTCACTCGCATCTTTTGAAATGTATTTGGATTTATGTGACATTCGCTAATTTTTGTTAGTGTCCTTGCAGTATTTGAAGCCTTATCTAAATGATATACTGTCTTAATGTCTTTCCAGGAAGCATTTTCTTTGTCGACATATATATCATGTGACATCAAATTATTTCGGACACTTTTAATTAAGTGCGAGACATCGTATATTGCGAAAATTTTTTTTCCGTTTACATTAAAAAATGGCTGATCCGGCGTAATTCCTAATAGTTGGAAAACAGCCCTGTTTGTTGCTGCTTGGTCACACACTAACGCTCGAACATTTAGACCGGCACATTGTAAAGCATTTATATTTTGTATAACAAGCGCGTGTAATTCTTGATGTTTAACGGATGTAGCTGATAGATAGTAACTGATAGGAATTTTCCAATTATTTATTAATCCTCTTGCCATAAACACTAATCCTTGAGTAGCAATTTTATGATCTCGGTCAAGATGTCCTAGGTCTTGAAAACCTTCGATTAAATCTAGCTGAGAATTGTATTCAATGCCTTTCTTTATGCTCATTTCGTCCATTAGCAGAACGCATTCTTTTTCTTCGTGGGTCATAGTCTTCACTTTACTGGATAGCTTTCTCAAAACCTTTGTATCCGTACCAGTACGTAATTGAGACATTCGAAGCCAAGATGCAATGGTGGCTTTTGAGGGCAACGTAAATTTTAAATCTTCCCTCAGGAAGAGGTACAACGCAGGTGTTATAATACATGCTTAAAGCGAGCTGCTTTTCGTCTTTTGTCCATGGATTTTTATATTTGTGATGCAGTTGCATATTTATAAATACACGGACATGTTTAGGGATAGCAGATGTTGAAGAATGTTTAGAATTTTTTTTAAGGCGATTAATGCAAACATCTTTTCTTATGATTTTCCTTTTTAAAAGTTTAATTTGAGTTCTGTATTTTGGAGATGTTACTTGACTCCTTCTTTTCCTTTTCTTAGGAGTTGGCATGTCCAAGACTCCCTGCAATGTCAAGATGGTTTAGATAAAGGAATGAGCTAATTACCTATAGTTTAATAACATAACATAGATATAACGTTACTTTTATTTGGAACACGTTGAGATGATTGTTCTCGGGTGATGAGTTAATAACGACGCGTATGCGATTATACGAAAAATATTCTAAACATAAGTTAAATACGATGTTGAAACCGACAATAACACATTTAAAATAAACGCCGTAACCGGAAGGGGGGTACAAGTACAAAAAAACTCTTGAAACGTAGGGGTAAGGGGCATATTGTTTATAATAAAATAATAAATTTTACATTTACTAGACACTTGCAATTACGACTTAATCATCCGCTGTTACTAACAGTGAAATAATTATTACACGATTTGTACATTTGTGCGTGTTAAATTAATAAACATACATCGTATTACCTGTAAAATTTCGGAATCAATCGGATCTTCAACAGCACAAGTGTTATTATAATCAAATAAAGCATGGTTACTCTTGAAACTGCAGCTTCCGTAAGTTTTGATGCCAGCTTCCCGTTTTAAAATCAATTTTTCAGGAGAAGGCACTATGTCCATTTGCACTGGCTCATTGATACACCCCGGATCTTCAGTGTATTTGATTGGAATTGCATCGTGTACCAATGAATTATGCAACGTATTCATAAAACTCTTCTCCGCAAAATGCATAGCACAAACAGTTTTCTTATTAAGCTCTTTCAGGCCTAATCCAAAAAGATTCACATTTCCACAGTTCTCGAACTACTTATTACTTCTCACCGAATCAAGAGGAAAAACTCAACTCCGGATGAGTTACACGATTTCGTTTGCAATTAACATAGACGCAACATGCTTTCGACGGCGCCATCACACAAATAATAACAATAACACAATAATAAGCAACAACAAGAACAAGTAACAACAAACAACAATAAGGAATAACAACAAATAACAATAACGGAATCAACAACGGCAAACGGAAATTACAAAATCGCAAATATTATATGAACCACCAATGAAGAGAATTCATACAAAAGTGTTTGTAAATTGTGAGTGCTAAAGGCGCATTTTTAAATGTCATTATTTAAACCCCCAGTTATTCTTTTATACAGATACGATCAAGGTATGCATAAACTAGAATTATAATCCTTGATTCCTTGGGTAGGTACATGCTCATTCAATCATTAAGCCAAAGAGTAGGTACATAAACATTATATACTCTTTGATTAAACGAAACAAGTGTACATTTTATTTTTTAGAGTATTTCATTTTTTAATAGATATTTAAAACGGCTACTTTAGTGCAGTAATGCAGTTTAGGTTGAAGTTTTGTATATTGTTACCTCGAGTAGGATTTGAACGTACGACATCCACTTTATTTTTCTATTTACGGAATTAGTAAAAGTACTTATTTATATTTTTGTTAACGCGCTAATGGGTTTTAAATTTATTTGAAAATACCATTTGCACCCAGGCAAGTGCACAACTATTTGTTAACCGGATTGTTAATCTGAGAACAATACAATTTTTCCGTGAAAATAGCTTAAAGCGCCTTATTTTATTAACTTATTTTAGTTGTTTCATATAATAATAGTATGAATTCCTTGTTCAGTTTAACAATTGAAAAATTTCAACAAAAAAATTACATGTGAAATATAAAAGAACCAATACTTTATTTTAATAATTAAAAGTCATTTTGATTTTTCATATTAATTATTCTACAATTTTATAAATATCCACACAATGCAATTCTATTAAGTTACCTATTTAAAGAGTGATTATGTTGTGTATGAAACAACCAAATTAAATAACAAAACCAAAACGACCATTCCTTTGTATAATTCTAAATGTAATACGTTGCTAAATAAACAAACGTCATAAATCAAACGGTATCCTTTCCAGCAGGTAATCGCAGAGATTATGTGACAACGCTGTGTCAACAGCTTTGAAGAAATTTTTGGAAAACGGTTCAATTCTAAAATGAATTAGTTTGGTTAGTCGAGTACTAGATGGCCGATGCTAGCGCACAAAAGCGGTCGACTAACTTTGGCGTATACGACATTTAATACGGACATTGCCTCTCTTCCCTATTATATACTCTTTGGTTGTACTAAAATGAATCATTTGAGAAGCAACAACGTTAACTAAAACGAACCCTAACAAGAATTATTCCGACATCAGTACATGAAATCTTTCATTTAATAATATTTTTTCCGTATTTTTATACATGTACGGCTAGCTTCTATTTCCGTACCTCTTAAATACCAATAGTTTGCTCACTGGTTCTTCTAAATTATGTTTCGATATTTTATAGCTTTAGTTAGACTAGCTAGTAGTGATCAATAATGCTTTACAAAAACTCTGGCTTGTAAAATTGAGAATCAGACTCGTTTACGGAAACCTATACATTTAAATAATAGGTTGTGTAATAAATTCCCGCGCTTTTGTGTTTTAGCTTATTCCCGCAATTTTGCGTTTTGTTAGGTTATGTTTATGTATGCATTCTTATGTGTTTTTCATGCTCTACAAGCTTATCTGCTTTAATTTTCGGAATTAATTAATTTTAATTGAATATGAGGTTTTTGAAGTGGAAGTTCCAGCAGGTAAAAAAAATCGTTTTCGACGTCTGCTCTAATTGGCCTTTCATTGTGGTCAAAAAGCTACGGAAGCAGCTCGCGACATTTGTGACGTATATGGAGCAAATGCTATAGTTCCGTGAACTGCGCATGACTGGTTTTCCAAGTTGGAAATTTGGACCTTGATGATACACCCCGCTCCGGCCGACCTTCCGACTTCGACGGAGATCGTCTCAAAATGTGTTTGAAGGGAAATGGGCGTCAAAAAAAATGAAAGGTGGCCGAAAAGGCAGAATGTACCTTTAATACCATTGCTAACCATCTTCGGTTCATTACAATTACTTAAAAACTTGGGAATTGGGTGCAACATGACGTGAGCGATGGCCACAAGGAAAACCGTCACGAAAAAGCAGCTCCAAATCTCGCCTGACATCATGCAACGCGCGGTCACAAGCAATGATTTTCATACAGAATTGTTACAGGGGATGAGAAGTGGTGTCTTTACGTAAATAGGAAGCAATGACAAGAGTGGACGGCACCAAGACTCACACCTAGGTCGAGAGTTAAGCAAGATCTCCATCCTAAGAAGACAATGATCTGCGTCTGGTGGAATTGTGAAGGTATGCTCTACTGGGATATGCTGGAGGGGAACAAGACTGTCGACAAGGTATGCAGTAAATAATGATGTAGAATATATTATTGATTAATTTGTTACTACGGGTATAATTATTGTTTCCTTCAATGAACCTAAATAAAAAAAAAATGCTGTAATTTATTACGCAACCCAATACTTGATCGAAAGAGTCTTTTACAGCCAGTTATGATATAAATATTGGATCAATGATTGAAATCAATCTCGTCTCGTATTGGTAGGGTGACTGTTCAAAATACATCCTCTCGTTTAAAGTGAATCCTTGTTCGCAAATTATTGTTGGTTTTCTTGCAACATCACGAGCGTGCGGATAACTTTGGAATCTATACAGGTTTCTGCTATATTATCCTTCTTTTTAGTTTAGTCTTAAAAATGATTGTGGGCGAGTTGCTTAGTATTTTTATTCAATTTTATTGCAATTGTAAAGATGTATATAACTAGAGAGTACTAAAACACACATGTAACATCTATGATAGATTATCATCTCTAGTGACAAGTTTTAAGAATATAGAAATGTTCCTATACATGATCCAATAATAAAAGCTTTGTGGCATTTGTCCACAATATCTATGGCAAGCGAATTGCAGTTTTCTATTGCGGTAACGTTTACTCCTGTATATGTCCTCAACATAAAATCAATATTAATTGTGTTGTCAGGATTTAATGCTCCAATTGATTTGAATATGCAATATATAGAACACGTTAAACATGAGTCATGTATGTATTCATTTGTTGAAACCCATTTATGAGCAATAAATTGGTCTACACCAGTTGCGCACAAACATTTACTTATATAAGGTGCGAAGACTCTATTTCGTATCGCAAAGTTAGAATTAAGCTAAAATTAAAAAAATTACCAAATCTAATTTATCAGAAACGTACCTGATCACTGGGACTCACAATAAAAGCTATACTCGTCACTAAAACAAGAATTTGCTTCATTGCGCTCGGCTTCGAAAAGTGCAAGTTTTAAACTGAAGCATTGAAAGGAAAAAATTGTAGGTAATAAATCTTTTTTTTTTGTTAATTTAACAGACTTTCTGCTAAAAATAACAAATTATCTCCTAGTAACTGATATAATTTCTCCATTTGAATTTGTATTTGTTGGCCTAATCTATTTCCCTTTAGACAGCCAGAGTTAGTTAGCAAATAGAATTACTTATTTTATTGTTATGTACACACGATAACGTAGGTATATACAGTAAAGCAAAAGTAAACTTACCTACTCGTGTCTTCTGTAAGTTACATATTGCGACACAAGATAAAAAATATCTGCTGTGAAAATTGATTTTTTGTTCCCATGCAGAGCCATTAGGCGGTTTGCCGCATAAGGTATATTCTATAAATTGACATATTACAAAAAAAAAGAATTCAAATATTTATTAATAAAAAGAAAAGTTGTAGTTGTAGTTGTAGTATTTTAAGTTATTTTTTTGTATGAAAATCCTTGAAACAGTCAACACAAAATCCTACGTCGTATTTAGAACACATTGTGCGAACCCTGCTACTCAAGATACTTCCAGCGCATCGCCTTCGCTTATTATTGGGAACCGGTATAACGAAGTGTTTGATGTTATCAAACTTCAGTTCATCGGTCATTATGGGTGCTCTTAAATGTTGTGAGGTGAATCTAAAATTAAAAACTTGGTTGAAATAAAATTAACAAAAGAAAAAATGAAAAACAAACTTGTGCTAAATTTCGTCGAAACTCTAGTTGAGGTACTGCATGACCTGATTTTTTACAAAGATGCCAAGCATTACGTATACCAGCATAGAGACAATACGTGAATATTGGCTAGTATCATTTTTTTCCTCTAATACAATTCGATCGCTAAAATTTGAAATACATAATTAGAAATGGGGATTATTTTAGTTATAATGGAAACTTACTTAGATATTCCCTCATCCATCAAATCAGTTCCTCCCATATTTTTGTTACGTTGTAGAATAGCATGCGGTCTTGAGATTGATACTTTCCTTTTTTCTCCATGGGAAAATCGATCAACATTTTGAAGTGGCTGAACCCCGTGGACATTCTTTAGGAACACGATTCTCGCGAATCGTACTTGTGAACTCATAACCGTTTTGTTTTAGCGATTGTCTGTAAATATATTGCACCGAAATGATTTATTGATATTTTCAACTTGTCGAGCATTTCCACAAGAGGAGTGGCACACTTTCCAAAAAGCGACTCGTAAACTCTATTTGCTCTTGGATTCTTGCCTTGATATAATTCCAAACTTACTAAATCGCCACTAGGCTTATTTAGGCACCACACCTTTTACCCAAATCTGATGGGTTTGCCACGGATAATAGTTTACATCCGTGACGTCCATAATAGCAAACCATAGATTCGTCATACGACAAGTTGGGCTCAGGTACAAAGTTTATAGAAACTTTTTATTCAAATAATCCGTTAGCGGTCTAAGCTTATATATTTTGTCTCTTTCGTCGACACGAGTGTTATCAGCAAATTGGATAAAGCGAAAAATTTGCAGGAACCTATCTCTTCGCACTGCCTCATATATCATATCGTTACGGATATCCTTTGAAACTTCCCAATAGCTACGTTTTGAGCGAATTTTGTTGTACCCACTCACTATTAAAATAGCTATGAAAACCTTTAATTCTACTAAAGATACTGCAACTCATCAGAACAAAAAAGTTCAAAGAGTTCATATTGTGATACATGGCTTAGCCTCCTTCCAAAAAATCGTGCTCAGTAAATAACAAATCTCCCTTACAATATTTAGAATTAGGAGGGATTGACTCAGGATTCAACGTATTCTTTTTAGTTTCTTTTGTATTGCTAGTGTAGGGATTTTGTAAATTCCGGTTGATCAAATAATCATGGAGTGTTCTATTTGTTATTCTACCGCGCAAATTACTACTTAACTCATCTGCAATTCCACCAATTCTCTTAGAGTTCGTAAAACGTATTTCGGCACTGAGCTTAGATTATCTGCCAATCCACCACCATCTTCGTCAGCAGAGTCTTCATCAGTAAGTACGTGACTTTCTGGAGGTTCTATAAACATTTCTACAACTTCTGTATCTGACTGGTTCATAAATAATGTCCAAGGCTTCTTGTAACGTAATTCTGCTACAAAAAAAATATTTTCTGAAATTCACATAAAGCGCATAACGGTTCCATATGGGACCAATAACCTTTAAGGTCAACTAAAAAAAAATGTTAACTGTACGTAAAAACTAAGACAATCCCTGGTTAATATTATTTTCACTTTGTCTTGTAACATAGAAATATTTACATAATCTCTAAAAAAAAGTTGTTCATGTACTTACACGAAATGAATGTCCGACATTTTTGAAAAGTAAAAACACGTTACCAAAGCAGAAGTCGTTAGAGTCGCACACAATAAACAAATATAGTAAAATAATCAGATCAGAGGAAGTATCCGGAACGAATACCACACATACTAGTACCCCCATCACGCCTTGAAAAACATGGCGCATGTTGAGCCCACATGGGAACACCAGGCGCTAACGGGTTAAAGTTTAATTTTAACGTGACTCGCCCTGTAAAGTTCTAATAAAATAAAAATTCTGATTCTAAACCAAAAATACTAGGTATTTGGTGCCTCGATAAATGTTCAAACTGCCTTGCGTCACATTCCAAAGAGTCTTCCAATTTTGTTCGGGTGTATATAACTGATGCTTTGATATTCGCTTATTAATCCCTTACCTTGTCGTGGGTCCATGATTATATCAAAGATTTGTCGATAATTTTCGCAATCATAAATTATTTGTTAGTACCGTACATCTTAAATGTAGTGTAAACTCCAGTAATTGGATGTAATAACGCGTCAATGTTTGGAGAAGCTTTTCTATTGTAACGTTTTTTTTTTGTCTTTTACGCATTTAATAGGTTTACGAATTTTTTCTTGTTACTTTCTAAAACAAAAATGAAGCTTTTGTTGTTGATCAAAGTAAAATGCAAGTTTAAAAGTGATACATTACTTACATTTTTGGTATCGACGTTTAGGAAAACCCTTTTACTAAGTTCAGAGGAAAGATTCGTTAGTGTCTTTGTAAGTAAGGATAGTTTTGTGTAAATAAATGTTTTCGTTATTTTAAATTGAGCGAATTTCGATAAATCAAGTTTAGATTGCATAATAAATAAAAAAAAGAACGCATTCAAATTATAACATTGTATGGTTCAACTTTTGCAAAAGTTAAAGTTCGCCTTCATTGCGGCGTCCGTTTCTGGGTTTCAAACAAAGAATTTGAGTTTAAATACATGGCATTAAAGGCTAACGTTGCTAACAAAATTTCAATTTACGATGCAATTTCTTGTGACGATTTTCGTATTTGAATTCGTAGATGCGCTTACTTAGAAAATTTGAGTACCTTTTCTTTAATTGGCTAATTTAATGGAGGGAGCTTAAAAAACCAATGTAGCGACAAGTGAAATTATTCACGAGAGCAATAGTAGTTTAGGCGTAAAAGCGTCCAGTTTTTTGTGTTACGGTGACGTCAAGAATACCGCGGAACAACGTTGACTAAGGTCTGCGTCGAAAGAACTATCGTAGCACGGTTTTCATTCCCTCACAACCCAAATAAGGGACCTTATAATTGTTCATCTTTCATAAGACCAGTTTATCGTTGGTCCATAGTGACTTATCGAGATCCAGAAAGGCGTTTAGTGTTTGAAGTTACCAAATGCTTTCGTCGTTCTCTGGAAAAGTCTTCGCTTTTTTTTGCGTAAAAATCCAACGTTCGTTCCAAAGTTTCAAACACGTAAAGTTCACAGTGCGCCGTTAATTAAATAACCTGCTATAAATGAACCAGTTCTTTATTAAGTTACAAATAATAAGTGTTAATCAGAACTTGTGTACATAATTAGCTAAAAGTATTAAGTATCAAGCAGAATTAGGTCGCATTAGGGTAAAGTTAATTATTAGCGTGTTAATTAACTGTCAGTGTACATACAAACAATTGAAATTTAATCATAACGCGAGTCGAAAGAGAGGCCGCCATTACCTGAATTGTACGGGGAGCTGCTAGCACCGTGTTAACATCAACCACAGAGCCGAGGTCCTCCTACAGGTCTGTTCCAGATGATTGTGTAACAAAAGGGCATGCTCTACGTATGGTAACATTTCTGTGTTTTGTTTATTATCGACACGCATTTTTAATGTTTATCTTTTTTTTTAATTTGCTCTTCGAATTAACGTCATTACATTGTGTTTAGTTTTAATAAAACAATTACTACCGAAAGCTTTTCAACTGATTATTTAATTTTAGCGTAACATTTAGAGGCGGATAAATCACTGCATTATTTTCTTTTATGATTTGAGCATAATTAATTGCGATTTGTGGAATTTCATTGCGAGTGGTTGTGCACAGATATAAATTATTGGTTATTGTTTTTTTCGAGATTAATAATTGATTTTTTGAGGGCACGCAATTATTTTAGTTAAGCGTGCAAATATTTTTGAAACTTTTCAGGTTGGCGAGATCTGCTGGTTCCAGTGCCGCCTGCAGAGATTACGTTCACATAAGCGAGTTATTTGAGTATTTTGAGCAAGCTGTGAACTGAAGTAATTAGGTATTTCAACCCCTATCGGGTCATATTAAATACGCTGGCGCCCTTATACGGTTTTGTCATTTCAACCCCTATTTGGACTTACATAGACATACATTTTACTATATGCGCGTTAATTTTATTTTTAGATTAGACCCCCATTATATAGTTTTGCACCAAGCCCTAAACGAAGATTATTTTGATCCCAGGATAAATTTTTGTCCATGGATGTTAGGAATGATTCGTAAGAACAGGCATTTTTGTTCACAAACTGTATGGACCGACAAGGGCACTAATAGTGATGGTATGATAAACATGCATAATACGCATTATTAGTCCACTGAAAATCCATATTGGATGCGAGAAGTACAGCACCAAAGCTGAGCGAGCCTAAACGTGTGGTGTGAAATCATTAGCGGCAAAATTATCGGTTATTATTTTTTAATCGTGCGTTACCTGGAAACCTCTTCATAGAGTTTTTAATAAATGAGTTGACAGTCCTGTTAGAAGGTGTGACATTGGATATTAGGCGATTCATGTATCTACAATTGAACGGGTGTCCAGCACATCTCTCTCTTAACGTGCGACACCATATTAACGAATATTTTCAAGAGCGCTGGATAGAAAGGGGAAGCCTGTTTCGATGACCGGCCAGGTCATCCGATTTGACGTGTCTCGACTTTTGCGTATGGGGCCGACAACAAGATTTGGCAGAGTCCAAGATGCAGTTCGTCAATTACCAACTGTGAAAATCGAAGCAGCAGTTTTACACACCCGAACAAGTTTGAAGGACTATTTGGAATGTGACGGAAGTTAGTTTAAACGTTTATGGAGGCATTAAATACCTAATATTTTTTGGTTTAAAATCGGATTTTTGATTTTATGTGAACTTTACAGAGTGAGCCACGTTAAAATTAAACTTTAATTTTGCTACAGTAACATTAAAATAAACCTTGCATCATTTTTATTGCAAATTTAATTTACTTCTTGATTTTCATATAGTAAATACCTACATCACTGCAATTAAAATTTTAAAGGAAAAGTGTAAAAACCTTATTTTTTATTCTTAAAGCCCTCTAGCGACGGTGATATACATTACAAATCGATTAAATATCAATTTCATGATTGTTCGTTGAATGGGCGTGTGTTGTTGCACATCAGATATTTTTTATTCTACCATAAGCTTTAAAGAGAAAAAAAAGGAAAAGAAAAAGGTTCTTATTCCTTGGGAGAGGGAGGGCCTGTAAAGCTTGAAACAGGTAGTAAGTAATAGGAATAGTAAGTAAGTGAACAAATCCCTCAACAAACGTAAATTTACTTCCCTTCTGGAATTCCCAACAAAGGAGGCAATCAGCCAAATATTATTGCATAGCTATATAAACATGAATAATAAACGAAATAAAGTATATACACTGCTACGGCGCACGACCACATAACTAATGTAGTACAAATGTAATTGTTCCAAATTGTAGGTTATACATGAGCTCGCTAAGGGCGTGACACATAACACTAATATTAACAAAAAGTATTCAAAATATTGATTAAGTGTGCGTTAAAATCTTAAAGAATGATTTAATTGACATATAGCAGATCTAATGAGAGAAATTTTGTTGAAAATTAGCAGAAATGAGGTATCAAAACATGACCGAACTTATGCTGCAGGTAACTATGCCTAACAAATACCTGTTGATATAATTAATATAAAAACATTTAATTTCCTTGTAGGCAATTTAGATACGAGTCTTATTCAGAGGTAAAATCTTTGCGAACTAGTTAACCGAACTAAGGTAGATTTACTTCTTTTCGATGCAGAGAGAAATTTATTTATGCATGCGAAAAAAAAAAAAAGAGCTGACCTGTGGTTGCGAATGCTTATGCGTTTTTCAAAGCAGCCAAGCAACGGGCAAGCAATCACCATTATGTGAGCTACAGATCGCAGTTTATCAGCAACATCATCCAAACAATAAGCCAACGAGATACGGATACTCTTGTTACATCAATTCAGACAACCAAATGTAAACATGAACTTGGATGTAATCGTAACGGTAAAGTTATATGGACACTTCAATAGATGGAAACTTGAATATATAGAAACGTATGCTTATAGAAACCCAAGTTACTTGCTAAAACGAAAGTAAAGAATGAAAACGATGTTTATTCAATGATAAGGTGTTACCTCTAAGATCGAACATGAGCGGTAGTTTAGATGTTTTAAACAATTTGTTACACTTATTTCTTTGAAGAACTAATGTGAAATTCTTTTGTGTGTGAAACCTGAAAGAAAAATTCTAATTATAACGAGGTTAACAAGATCTAATACGGCTTACCAAAATGTGTGTGTAGTGAAGTATTTCTATTACATCCGCCTTAAATGGCGATTATATCACTTTTATACAACAAAGCGCTATAATATAGTGACAATTTTCCATAAAAATAATGCTTAGCATCTAGTAAATAGAAACAAGAAGATTTACTAGAGACTTTCCACCCTTCTACAGAAATGGCGATTTTGAAAGGACAGCCAAAGCCTCAAGAAACAATTTTACAACTTCATTTGTTATTTCATATAAATATTGTTAACGGATGTTTGTTTTCAAAATAAAGCATTATAAGTAAGATGTAGTTTTGTAATAGTATCATCATCTAGTGCTGATTTAGCAAAGTGACAGGTACCTATAAAATGTAAGAATGTTGGAAATAACCAGAACCTACGTTCATCTCAGAGATAAAGGTATTAATTAAAGTTAAATTCTGTAAAAACGAATAAACTTTTAAAATACAGAAGTAGATACGAGAGAAAAATAATTTTCGTGTAACGTAACCGCGTACACGTGCTAAAAGAAAATTTTATGTGAAGTTGAACTTAACTACATTACAGGAATGATTTTTTATATCACTTTTAATCCATCATACTCATTAATAAATGTCGTAAAGACAGAAATTTTAACTCATTATGGAAATAAAACAGATACTAGTAAGCTTAAAGCACGTTACTAAATGTTTAAGTCACAGATACTTATTTAAGGTAGCTTTTAGAAACAGTAATCAGATAAAATGATGCAATCGATCCTATATCGATTTTTGCACGTTACAATGCACAATTCTTTAACGTTCGCTTAATTTCCTCATATTTCACAAAACAATGTTAAAGTAGTTACTAGATAAACTCACGATAACAATGCTGTTGAATATCAAAAAATTAAACAAGTTGCTAATGTGCAAATAATTAAAATAATTTTAACGAAATGTACAATTTAACGTTTTCTTACATTGACAATGAAATTTTCTCATTTTTAATGTTTACGATAATTTTTAATCAATATTTCCTTATATATCCATCGTCTATATTTACCTTATCGGAGAATTGGGGTTCATATTTAAAAATAAATGTTGATGTGATATTTTTTTATTGACACACCCTGTATATTTCATTTTTACGTAAAAAATTCTAAATAGAAAATAATAATCGACGGGTCCGACCGTTTTCTTCGTAAACTCCCATTCGAATTTTAATTGAACTTATCCACTACTTTACGAACTCACTGTATATCTAGCTCTCAATATGGGAAGACATAAACTACAGCAGTACTAAATACAATTCTAAATTATATATATATATATATATATATATATATATATATATATATATATATATATTATATATATATATATATATATATACAGTGAGGACGTTTAGGTTGGAATAAATTCAATATCTCGTAAAGCACAATTTTTTCAAAAATCGCTCGGACCCGTCGATTTTATATTTTTCGGGGCATATTTTGCGAGAAAAAATTTTATACAGGGTGTCTCAAAAAGATTTGCTAAACAAAATTTTTTTTTCAAATTGCAACTCAATTTTTTATTGCATTTTGGATTGCCCTTACAATTCTAAACATTTGTCATGTAGCATGTGCTATACCTAAGTCCAAGCGTTTTGCAGTTATTCGCATTCAAAATTTAAAATTGAAAAAGATCATGAAGAAAACGGAAAATAAAATAATTTTTATAACGTTTTATTATATCGAAAACAAAGATTCGTAAACTTAAAAATAATTTTATTTCAGCAACTGTTCGAAATGTCCTCCGTTAGTCAACTAACGCCCGAAATGGTTCGAAATGTGCAGCAGGAATTTGTAGATCGATTAGACTATTCTGTCTACAGCTATTGTAACAAAACGCTTGCACAGGTCGATTTTTATTTTCAATTACGCATCGTACGCTATTATTGGATGTACGAATGACGTCATCACTTTCGCGTACATGACGTCACTATTATTTTTTTAAATAGAACAACATGTTTTTCTCTACATTTTTAAATTCTACAACAATAGACGATTACAAAAATGTATAATACTTATTAGTCCAAATCATTGGTTTGTGAATTAGAGACGAATGAATGTTGTATCAGAAATTTTTAGTTATAAAACTTTATTGAAATGACTGGACTTAAAAATTTTTAGTTTTTATTATTCTAAATAATTAACAAAATACTTAGATAACTAAATTAAATGTTCAAATTGCATACCGTTGACTAACTGGCAATAACCAAGACGGTTTTTAAATTCCTCCAACACTTCATTTAATGTTTCCCGGCGAATGAGTCTTACCTCATTAAGGATTCTCTCTTTTAAGTCTTCGATGTTGGCAGGTCTATTGAGTATACTTTAGATTTAAGATAACCCCAAAAGTAAAAATCAAGGGGGCTGTATCAGGAGATCTTGCTGGCCACTCTATAAACCCTCTCCTACCTATCCACCTGTTGGGAAAAGTAGCGTTTAAATAATTACGCACTCTCTGCGCATAGTGTGGTGGTGCACTATCCTGTTGAAACCATATCAAATTACTAGGCATGTGTGGATTGTTATTATCTGGATATAACGCAGCAATTGCTGGAATAATATCATTTTGTAACATTTCTAAATATTTTCAGCAGTCAACATTCCTTCCATAAAAAATGGTCCCAAAATGTTGTTGCCAACAATTCCTGCCCAAATATTATTTTTTTCAGGATACTGAGTGTGGGCCTCCATCATCCAATGAGGATTAGTGTCTGACCAGTATCTACAGTTTTGCCTATTAACAGTACCATTTAAATAAAATGTTGCTTCATCTGTAAATACTACATGTTTTAGAAATTGTGGGTCATTATTACATCGCTCCATTATAACTTCGCAAAATTCCATCCTTCGATCAAAATCATCTCCGTTGAGATCATGAACTAAATTAACTTTGTACGGGTGAAATTTATTTTTTTTCAAATATTTTACAATTGTAGATTTACTCAATGAATTTTCCGCCTGAGTTGTCTACTGGATATGTGTGGATTTTCTTTAACATTTAGGAGCAAATCCAACTGCTCATCATCACTAATTGCAGAACGACCTTTATAATTATCTCTGACATGACCAAATTCTCTAAATTTTTTCTGTTTTCGATACAGTGGATTGACAAATAGAACGATCTGGATACTTATCATTCCATAATTCACAAACTTCTTGCTGGGTACGGACTTGTCACCATACCCACACATTATTAAAATTTCAATTCTTTCTTGTTCGCTTAAACGTACCATTATTGAGAACTTTAACAAATAGGTAATTGACAATTCAGTACTTATTGTTTGACATTAGCATTGTAAACAAAAACTAAACATGTCAAAAAAACAAAAGACAAAACCATTATAATGAAAACCTATCATCGTTGTTAGTCCAGTCATTTCAATAAAGTTTTATGACTAAAATTTCTGATACAACATTCGTCTCTAATTCACAAACCAATGATTTGGACTAATAAGTATTATACATTTTGTAATCGTCTATTGTTGTAGAATTTAAAATGTAGAGAAAACATGTTGTTCTATTTAAAAATAATAGTGACGTCATGTACGCGAAAGTGATGACGTCATTCGTACATCCAATAATAGCGTACGATGCGTAATTGAAAATAAAAATCGACCTGTGCAAGCGTTTTGTTACAATAGCTGTAGACAGAATAGTCTAATCGATCTACAAATTCCTGCTGCACATTTCGAACCATTTCGGGCGTTAGTTGACTAACGGAGGACATTTCGAACATTTGCTGAAATAAAATTATTTTTAAGTTTACGAATCTTTGTTTTCGATATAATAAAACGTTATAAAAATTATTTTATTTTCCGTTTTCTTCATGATCTTTTTTCAATTTTTAAATTTTGAATGCGAATAACTGCAAAACGCTTGGACTTAGGTATAGCACATGCTACATGACAAATGTTTAGAATTGTAAGGGCAATCCAAAAATGCAATAAAAAAATTGGGTTGCAATTTGAAAAAAAAATTTTGTTTGGCAAATCTTTTTTGAGACACCCTGTATAAAATTTTTTCTCGCAAAATATGCCCCGAAAAAATATAAAATCGACGGGTCCGAGCGATTTTGGAAAAAAATTGTGCTTTACGAGATATTGAATTTATTCCAACCTAAACGTCCACACTGTATATATATATATATATATATATATATATATATATATATATATATATATATATATATATATATATATATATATATATATGTATATTCTTTTATTCCTAGTGTAGTGTAGTTGTAGTGGTTTTCGTATTGCCATTTAAATTTGTTTTCTGGAATTCGCAATTACATATTTTGTGGAATAATTAATTGGAAATAGGAAATTTTAAAGTTGAATCTAAATTAGTTTTCTGGTGAACTTTTATAAAAGGTTTCGTTAAAATAAAATGTAGTTGTAGAAAAGTTCGCATTTAAATTGTAGGATATCATTCCTTAGTTTGCTTGTTTAAGCAGGGGCTGTTGATGTTAATTTTAATTATTGCGTTTAGTAATTGACGCCGTGTATCTGCCGGAGTAGAGTATCTCAATCCATTAGTGTTAAGTAATTATCGTTATCGTTAAGGGAATAAATCTGGACGACAATTTGCACTTGAGTCGTGCACATCGCAGCGTTAGCAGTTCTTCGCTTAGGTAAAAGTTGGTTGAGAGATATGGTGCAATATTATGGAGAGATGGCTTGAGTGGTTAATTGCGCCCAGAATTTTTGATCTAGCTTTCTTGAGTAAAGGATGTAAATTTGGGAGTTGGGGCGTGCCTTATTTTTCGAATACCTGGAGGACCGAACCTTTCAGAGAAGTTGTTTCCAACTAAAAGACCAGTTTCGTGGATATTTGTGTAGACGCTCATCCCTTCCGGTTATTTATTTTTTCGGACTGTGGGGTCAATTAACGAACATTTCAGAAAATGATGTGTTTATATAAGTGCATCTCGATGGTGAGATTTTTAGACGCCCTAAATGCGGATTTACTATTATCGGATAAAACCATGGTGAAAGCACTACGTTTTGTTTCCCCCATACAAGAATCAACCGCAGCAGACGAAAGTTTCACTGTAAATAATTTGTAGATATTTTTTTTTTCGTTTTAATACTAAACAAACATGTAAATAGAGCTACCGAATTAATTTGACCTTACGCAGAAGGGAGTAAATATATCTCGTGCGTACAAGCGATTTGTTTTGTGCACATAAACTATATAACGTCCTGGCCAAATAACTTAAGCGTATCGCTATCGAAATTAAGACTGCCAAATTTCCGGATGAGTTTGCCTATCGAGAACAGTCAGCAGGTGTCCTGAAGCCGATTTCGCCCGTTTTTGCTTGTATTGTTACTTGGTGAAGGCATATTCAGGAGTTCTCTGTAGAAGGTAACTGAATATTGTACATTATTGTGATTTCTTTATTATAACTTTGTTTATACACTTGGTGATATTATGTGTTGAGCGAATAAACGCAGTCGTTTTTTTTTGGTATTATTTTTGCGGTAATTGATGCTCCCGTGTTAATCTCAATTAAAAGGTTGACGGGCTACTTTTATTTGCGCTATCTGTGTTATTTTGTTTTCTTTATTTAATTAAATGTACTGCAAATTTATGTGTATGAAATTCTCGCTTGGTAAAGTTGATTTTGAGTGACCATTTGGTTGCGTATTGTTTTGAATTTTAACCATATTTAGGTAATTCCATTTCCGTAATTTAAAATTAAAATCTGGTAAGCTTACAAGGTTGACTCCCTTATTCTAGCATTTAAGATTGAAACTGAACCCTAAGTATTATCGTCAGATGTACATTGTTGTGTGTTTTCTTATTTACCGATATTCAGATATAATAGATGAACAATTAATCGAATCTTATAGTGTTAATTTGTGATATTGCCACGTGTCTAACCATCATATGTCAAAAAAAAGGTATGGGCTCAACTAAGCTCAGGCGTACGGCTGGAAGACCGCAGAGCACTCGGATGCGTTGTTGTTTTGGAGGTACAACTTAAAGAGATGGTAATGTTGTTAGATAGGAACCGGATATGAGTAGGCGCCACAGGTTTTAATAAGGAAATACTCAACAAGTGTTGAGAGGAGGGTAAACCCCGTAAAGCCTGAAACAGGATTTACCAAAAAAAAAAAGAAATAAAATGAAGGAAGAAGTAGAAATGACAAAGAATAAAAAAAAAATTAAAATGAACATTCCACCAAAGCCCACGATGGCAAGCAGTGAGCCTCAGCTTGTGCCCACGGCAATTATAATTTAAATTTCAATTAGAAAAAAAATATAAAATTATTTATGTGTCCTCTTCCGGCCGCTGTAAGATCTTACTGTTCCTATTCAGAATTAGCTAATTTAACACATAATTCCATTGGGATGTTTAGCAAGATAAAAAGAATAATAAAAAAAAAACTTAATTAATGAACTTGCTTGCCTTACGCTTCACACAGTATACAGTAAATTGCTTGTTCTGTCCACAATAAGTAACTACCGTAACAAACAAAGTAATCAAGAATTTATAGGAAATAAAGTGGCCCGAACAACCTTGTCCACAAGAAAAGTAATTACATAACACATAAAAATTACGAGACAAAAATTACAAATTCATATGGAATTAAATGTTTAACATTTGCAGTAGTTCACGTAATACAGATAATCGTTACACCCGGTACATTGCAATCAAAACAGGAGTGAAATCGTTGAGTGAATGTAGCCACAGACGCTAGAATTAATTAAGTTAAAATGAAAGCTAAACCTTGTTTGGGTGCGGTTTATCAAGTCACTTTTAATGATTTAATCGAAGTTTTACTTGTGGTTGGATGCAAAATTAACAAAACTGAATTAGTGAATATATATATATATATATATATATATATATATATATATATATATATATATATATATATATATACATATATGCGAATATGGGCCAGCAGAAAACGAAACCTGTAAAGTGACATGAAAATTTCCATTGAGGTACCGTCAGTTTTGAATAAATCACTGGCGTTAACGTGATTGCATTTCCTTGCTGCTGAAATATCCAATAAACCGAATAACGCCTTTATTTCCTGAATGTTCGTAGGCTTACAATTTCTTTTTCTTGAATAGTTATCCTTGGCTTTTTCAATATACTTGTTTGTATTTTCTACCACGATATTGATAATATTTTCGGTAAAAAATAACTGCCAAATATCAAGCGGTTCTTTGAAACTTTGAAAGTTTGACTTTACGCCCGGCAAATGTTTCACAAGATTTATAGACCGGGTTCGAACATTGCTTTTCTGTGAGATATGATTTTTCCATTTGGTAACACCATCTTTCCCAAACATAAACGGTCCTTCGTTCACCACATCCATCTCCCCATCACTCTCCAGTTCCTGTTCACTTCCACTGTCTTTCTCTCTAATTTCCAAATTATCCTCAGTTTCTTCTGCATCGTCATCAAATTCGGTGACCTCCATAACTTCCTCCATTAACTTTAGCAGTCTCTGTTGCTCTTTCTTATAATCCATTGCTAAAATAAATGAAAATTTTTATAACAAACACCAATAGATTAAAAAAAAAACTCACCGACTCTACGTGCTAAAGTGATCACTAATACTGGTGTCGGTCTCTTCACCGAAAATCGGAATAAAATGTAACTCGTTACAACCACACACACGAAACTAGAGACACTTCTAATGCACTCGATTCTCGAGAGGTACTAAGGCTCACAGATCTGCTGTTCCCCCCACCCTTGTATTTTACACTTTAAGCCATGCGTCAGTCTGACACATCGAGCGCCAGTAACGAAAGGTTAAATAGAAAGATACTAGAATAAAATGTAAAGGAAGTGCAAGCTATACCGGATTTTTCCTAGTGTGTAGTTGTATCTCAACAATTTACCCATATATTTAATAGATAAGTAAGGATTTCTAGTCTGTCATCAAGCTGCTAAATTTTCAAGAGTGCTATACATTTTTTGCAATTTCTTGAAGTAGCGTCCATGAGACTATTTTAAACGCGTCCTTCTACTATACGGTGTCAGTCGAAGAACGGACGTTTTTGATTAAAAATTTTTAAATATGCAACCATTGCATCTTTAAAAGATATCCTAGTAAGGGAACATTGTTTTTAATTAGCCATTACCAAATGCCCAATGTGAAATATTTCTATTCAAAATTTACTAATTTTTTAAAATATTCCTAAACATGTCAGAATTCATGTCCACCATCCTAAATTCAAACATAAGGAAACCTTATGTTATTATGTAATTAATAATAATTTTTAATAAGGAAACCTGTTTCCACAAAATCAGTCAAAGCTGCTATTTTGCTACTTGCGAATGTTTTCAAACCTGCCAAAATTTCCTCGCAGCAGAAGATCGACTAGCAGCCCGAAAAGTATTAGAAAGTCATAGGTAGTTCAATCTAACATAGATTGGCGCGAGTGAAACGAAATTGGTATATAAAAGTTAAGAGGTACAAGGTCTCATCTAGAATTTGTGCAAGCCTGGTGAAACAGAGTAATGTTAATCGTTTTTGTAGAATAGGCAACATAAGAAATTAGCTTTAGGCAACTTGCAGTTTAAGAATAGAACAACTAAATAATCAAATCAAAATATATACAATTTAAATACATTTTAGAATAATCTACATAAATAATTAACAAACAAAATACACCCACGTACCACACAAAATTAAAAAACACCGAACACGTTTCGATAGCTACGCTATCATCATCAGCGGTCGACTAGGGAGAACTAAGCAAAATTGAAAGTGAAAGTGAAAGTTATGAAAGTATAATGAATTTTGAGTAGCCTAAACGTCCTTAAATTGTTCTGTCTAGGACCTTTAGGCTGCTCAGAACTCATTACACTTTCACTTTCTCGTTCACCAGATAAGCAACGAAGCGTTGCTCGCTGATGGTATATATGTTAGAAATTTCCTTTAGTTAGCTTTAGTCGACCGCTGATGGTGATAGCGTACCTGTCGAAAAGCGTTCGGTTTTTTAATTTTGTGTGGTACGTGGGTATATTTTGTTTCCCACAGATCCAGCCACAGTTCCAGTGTTCCAGATTTTCATATATAAATGCTTGCTCTCTCTCTCTCCTTCTATTGTGAGAGAATAGATGACTCAAATAATGGATAGCCCTGTATTTACATGAAGGATGCGCCTAACTGGATAAATATTTGACGCCATCCTAAGCAAGAAGCTACGATTAAACCTTACTACCTTGTGGAAGTGCGGATTAATCGTAGCTTATGAAACTTGGATTGACTAATATAACAATCTTAATCAGAAGTAAAAGCTTATCAGCTGAAACTACAACGTTCTATCATTCTATATTATGTTAACCAATGCTTTAGTGCAAATTAAAATTGGTCAATGCTAGCCTTAACTCCAATTAACATGACAAAGTGGACGTAATTCCAATTTGTTAACAAATTACAACAGATTATAACAATGTTACAATTCCAATGATTTTATTGCGCTACACCTTCCATACTATTATACGTTGGTGAAGAATATAACAGAAATAGACTTATCTAAGTTTAGTCAACGTGAGTAAAGACTCTATAGAGTGAATACTTAAACACAATAGGAAAAGCGCTGGTAAATAAAATATGCGATTAAGTTAACAGCTCACTCGAAGCAGCACCAATTTTGCTTAGATTTAGAAGTTTTAGAACTTTATTGAATCTGATACACATTGCAAGCAGTAAAATCAAAATAAAAATTATACTTAGATCCGACAAACCACTAGCACTTGGACCCGACTTCAATTAACCTACAACAAGGTAACCAGCCTTAATCTTATTTACAATCAAGTGACAATTCCTGCTGTTGAAGCTATCTGGCATAGGCATAAATTGCAAATAATTGATTATCCAGCCTCAAGAAAGCATACGATTGAGCTAAAAATGTAGTTATTAGCTATTTTCTAGAGTACAAGCACATACTAATTAATTCTGTAACGACAAAACCATTACTAATTTCCCTTACGTCAAACAGCGTCTGCACCATCCAATGCACGCGCACACTCACACACTCTTGCACACGAATCCGCACACCCATACGGAATCAAACGTGTACAAGCGCACGCACACGCAGGTGCAAGTGTAGACGCAGCCTCATACATACACACGCGTACACATACACACACATATACGTACACACACACACACACACACACACACACACACACACACACACACACACACACACACACACACACACATACATACATGCATTCATACACCCAGATACATACATACATACATACATACATACATACATGCATACATACATACATACGTACATACATATATACATACATAAATACATACATACATACATACATATATGCATACACACGTACATACATACATTCATACATACATACATACCTACATACATACATACATACATATATACATACATACATACATACATACATACATACATACATACATACATACATACATACATACATACATACATACATACATACATACGGACATACATACATACACACATACATACTCACATACATACATACATACATGCATACATACATACATACATACATACATACATACATACATACATACATACATACATACATACATACATACATACATACATACACACATACATACATACAAACATTCATACATAAAGCACACGCAAACGCACACGAACACCCGCACACACAGGCAACAAAACTTGTACAAGCGCAAGCACACGCAGGTGCACTGTAGCAGCTGCACTCAGACATACGTACATACACACATACTATATATATATATATATATATATATATATATTTTGATGATTTAAATTACATTCGAGTAGCTATGTAAGTCACATAGTGAATAAACTCTTTAGTTTGTACAATTTGGTATATCTCTTTATATGTAATTCTAGATAAGAACGGTTAATGAACATTAAGATGTTTGTAAATTTAAATATTTCATAATAAAGTGTTAATATAAGCATAATCGACAGCACATTACATTGAAGTATAGGGTATGTTAGTTATCGTTATGATTTAATTCAAGTTCATATTTAGTTAGTAAGTTTATTTAAACATAATGTTCCCTGATGACATGAGATACATGCTGTAGTTGACAAAAATAATGTTAAAAACTAGATATAGGCTGGCATCAATGTCACAATTTAAATGTACGCAGCCAAGAATCATGAAAACATTCGTGTTAGTGCGATAAACGTATATCAGTGCTAAAATTACGAAAAAACAGAACAATTACATTAGTGATTAACTATAAAACATAAATTTAGCAGCAGCTCTGGAATTATTGTGTTTAATCAACATTTACAGACCTTAAACTAGTGATTTGCAACAATTCGACACTAGTCGTGGAGGAACTTATGAACCTACGAAAGTGTTAAAATGGATTAAATTGAGACATGAACATTAAGTTTAAACACTTTCACAAACAATTATAGTGGTCAAAAGTGTGAAATTATGCATTGAAAATTGTATTAACAATATGAGGTTATGTTATTTCCTCACATGAAATTTATGTAAAAATTAATTTAGATTGAGACAATTTGTGTAAAATAAATTATAAGAGGCAAAAATAGTAAAGTATCCTCAATTTCAAGTTACAATTCACTATATTTGTGTCCATTTTGTCAAATTTAGTTTCTAAGAGTGTTTGAGAAATTAAAATAATTTTCCTTTCAAATTGGCCGTAGGCATGTAAAAGATGAATATTTATGTGTAGTAGCATCCCATATTCATGTGGAAATCATTTCCAGGCCTGTAAAGTACATAAAATTAGCGTAAAATCAATAATTCAGTGTGAAAATTAACTTGGTTAATAATTATAGGAATTAGCTCGTGTTTGGTTTTAAATTATAGAAAAATGTATGTAGATTATGAATATGTTATTAGTTTTAAGATAGGTTTAAGGGGGCAAAAGTTATCGGGTTTTGAAGTTATATCGTAATGTAAAAATTGCTGTAGCCAATCAGAATTTAGGAAACATTGTTGGTAACTATTGATAACAATTGAAAATGTTGGTCGTTATCCATAATCATATAAATAGAAGTGCTGAAGGATTACAGTCTCTCTTAATTTTCCTCTGTTTCAACAGCTTGCTAAAGTAAGATGTTGCCAAATTTTTTGTGAAATTATTTTAAACAAAATAACGTCACTTCGTTAAAAACAAAGTGCGATTTTAGTATCGGAAGTGTTAAAGAAACAAGTGATAGTATTTTGTCGGGAAATAATTAAATTAAGGTTAGTTTACCTTTTTTTAATATCAAAATCGGATGTTATCGATAGTTAATGAAAATATTTCCGCAGTTTCGACATTGTTTGTTTTTAAGTTTGTTTTGTTTACGTTGTTATGGATATTTAATTGTGTTCTCTTCATGTTATCATCATTATACACCTTATTTACTGGAAGTGTGTTTAATTTATAATAACCTTCAAACTATCCATGCTTTTCAAAATTTATTTTGAAATAAATATAAGAAGTGTGATGATCCTAAAAATAAAGATTCATCAGAAATATAACATTAGTGAAACTTACGTAAACGTATAAGCTGTTTATATTGAAGAAAATTTGGATGTTCGAGAAGAAGAGTTGGAGTTTCGAAGGAGCTGTTTTCTACAATCAACTTCATCAGCAGTAACCAGAAAAGGAGGACATTTGATGTGAGTGTTATGATTTTGTACTTTATTGTTGACATTGATATTTTTATTGTTGTGTTCATAATTTCCATTCTTTGTAACACACATGATGTGCGACAACGTGTGTGCATGTCCAAAGGGAACATTATTTGGTCTAAAAATTTAAATGGTTAATATAATATTAAATAAATTCAAACGTATTTATACTTACATGTATGGTGAATTCCATTTTTCTTGTAATCAGAAGTCACATGTTTGTGTATTCACAGCACATGCCCAAGTATGCATTTTGAAGAAATTTTGTTATGTACAAGGTGTGACACATATATTAATGCAAATTAAAATTTATAATTCAAGTTCTTTGAGCAAGTTAGATACAATAAAATATAAATGGGCAATAACTCAATGTGCATTAATCAAATTAACTATAATTATTATATTCAAAATCTTAGTATAACTCAAATAAATAATAATTTACTTTGTCATTTAAAATTAAAGTTTCTTCTAAATTTTGATCCCTATCCCCTTTGATGAGTCTTTACATGCGACTGTTTTTAAAAGTTAGTTTGGGCAATTTAAATAATTATAAAAAGGATATCATCGTAAAAAGTTATACTTCACTTTATATCTCCGACTGTATAAATATTAATACAAAAATATTAATAAATATAAATAATTTAAATAAAATAATAATTAAATAAATCTAATAGAGTGTGGGGGAGTTTAATATCATGGTTATATATATATATATATATATATATATATATATATATATATATATATATATATATATATATATATATATATATATACATGGGGACATATACATACATATATACATTCATACATAAGCACACGCACACGTACACACACGTACGCGCATAGCTACAGGTACGGGCACAGGCAGAGGCACAGGTACAGGCGCAGGCACAGGAGAAGGTACATGCACATGCACATGCACATGCACATGCACATGCACATGCACATGCACATGCACATGCACATGCACATGCACATGCACATGCACATGCACATGCACAGGTACAGACACAGCACTGGCGCAGACACAGACACAGGCACATGTACAGACACAGGTACAGGCACAGGAACAGACATAAGCTCATGCATAGGCACAGGAACAGGCACAGTCACAGCCATAGGAACAAGCACAAGCACACGCGTACGCGCACACGCATACACATAAGTATTGAACGGGTACATATAAAGAACGATATCTGCGATCTATAAAAATTACCCACTTTAGATGAATAAAATAAAAATTATTTAGAACAAGACATTTCTGTCGATGAACTCACGAAGTCTCTCTTCTCATTAAATAAAAAAAATTATCTGGGATTGATGGTTTCACGCCCGAGTTTTACATTACGTTTTGGGAAACATTTCAAATATTTACATAAATATGATTCAAGAAGCACAGACAAAGTTGGCAACTACCTGTAGATGTGCGAAAGTCTGTTTTTACATTTGTGCATAAAACTTAAACCAAAAATACCTAAACCACTGGAAAACTATATCTCTGTTATCATTATAAAATATTTATTAAAGCTTTAGGTGGCAGACTGAAACAAGTCATTAAATATTTGGTTAAATGGACCAAACATGCGGCATACCTGGAAGATCAATATACGAAAATTTACACCTAACCGGAAGTGTGTTCGGATATCAGTAACGAAAATCAACAGATGGTAACACTCTCGTTAGGTCAAGAGAATTGTTTGATAACATTAACCATGGATATGTGTTTGAAATACCCAATTCATTCGGAATAGGGCAAAATATTGTATAGAATATACCACTAACATTTACAAACGCTAAAATGGCATAGGGTAAGGATGTCCCTTCTCCGAATTACTTTTTACTCTTGCTGAACAGTCTTTCGGAATGTTTCAGAATACGTGTTACGACCAAACAAGACCAAACCATATTTACCCAAAATGAAGAATACAACGAAAATACATACCATATTTGAATGCTTTTCCAATTTTTCATGGATCAACATTAAATATCTAATAAATCAAAATGCTTCTGGACAGGAAAATGCAAAACCCTACACGATCATCTAATAGCCTGCCAAAGCAACAATCTAGACATAAAAATTCTAGGGTAACTTTATTCATAACAATTGAACAATTTTGGAACAATCATTTGCAATCAAAGCTGTGGAAAAAAAGCAAGCAGAAAGTGGAAACCTCTTACATAATATCTTTCATATCCCAGGAGAGTAGCGTTAATAAACGGATTTATTGCGCCTCAATTATGGTATGGGTTAAAAATGTTAAACAGGTTTCAAAATATCTTTATAAAAACTTTTGGGCCGGTGAAAACACTGAAATAAAATGATACACTTATGCTTACCAAAATGTATTGGACCACTTGATCTGATGAACGTTACTGCACAACAAACTATGTTTATAGTCTTAACTGTAAACAGATATTTGGTAAGAGAGGAAAACACGCTTTGGCATGTACTATTTGACGAGGAATTGAAAAAGAACATAAAACGAAGCCTAACATGGGAAAACTTCATTTTAAAAAACTGCAGATATGTTTCACATTTTCGAATGTAAATGAAAAAACCTTGCTCAATATTGTTCTTTGAAACTCCATCTTATCTTGTAAACAATCAAGACATCTACAATCCTATTAATACACTATTTGTATTTAAAAGGTATGGACATCTCTACATTATGGATCCTAGCTGGTTTTTACAAAATAAATGACATAAACGACGAACAAAACTTGCAAAGACTCACCAATGCAAATAGAGTAGAGCTAAGAAAAAAAGACAATGAACTCAAGAAGTATTTAAGAGAAAAGTATAGTATACATACAGAAAAACTCATACGTCAACATTATAAAGCACTAGAATACCAGATAACACTGATAGGAATAAAATATAATTTGGATGAAATCAATATACCCAGAAAAATAAATGTTGCCTAATACTAGAATAACTAAAATAGAATAAGGATCAAACATTAACAACTGGAATAACATATGACGACACAAATTGGGTAGCTTTTATACAACTACCCATCACTTGGACAAGGAAAGCTCGATAGCATGGAGGTTTGCACCGTTAATTTTAATAGTAAATGTGTGATTAAACGGATACCTTTCCATATGTTTGGAAAGTAGGCGAAAGGTGGTTTACTTCTGGACAAGACTCCCATAAGGTGTGAATTTTTTAGTAGCCTTATGAAATTTTAATGTATATAACTTTACCTCAACTACAACATTCTCTATATTGCAATGTGCGGTAATGTTTAAAAGTTGGTACTTCGACATCAAATATGCACGCACCTGAACCCTTAAATATCCAGTACGATAGTGAAGAGTTGCATGAACGTGTAGCTTTATAATGGTTTTATGCAATTTCAAAGTATATAATTACCGGTAAATGAAGATATACACATGTGTACCTTAACTACAACACTTTCTATATTGACTGCTGCGGTAGTGTTTCAAAGAGCGGTATTCTGACATGAAATGTGTACACCGTCTGACCGCTGTGATTATGTTTAGAATAAATATGCTACGGTGACACCAATCAACTATCATTCAACTATTTTTAACATTTATTACTTCAATTGAAAATAATTATAAATATTCATATTCACAGTTTAAAATATTTAAGCCTGTCAAAATCACCAACCAGCCCGGTATGCACCACCATATGATAAAGGTGCAACGTTAGCGTAACCAAAAGCTGTGGGTGCTGCGGCATATCCTAAACTGTGCCCTAAGTAACCAGAACGATGGAGAGAAGCGGCATGGATGGCAGGTGCTGCAATTAAAGGAGATGAAGCAACAGTGTGCACAGCTGGAGGTGCAATAAGTGAAGTTCTTGCAATTGGAGCTGTGTATACATCGGTTTTGTAACCTGTGGCTAGCGCTGGTCCCAAATGTTCAACTCTGGAAATTGCTGGAGCTGCATAACTAATGGCTGGTGCTGCATACCTCAATGCTGGTTGCAAATATCCCGCATTTGTTGCTGCTAAAATAGCGCACAAAACTATAATCTGAAAATAAATATTTGCTAAATAATAGTATTAACAATTTATACTAATACCTTGAAATGCATATTGTATTGATGTTTTTTCGAATGATAATCCACTGCAACACCGTCAAGTTTATATAATAAGCATAATGCGTATTCTAGCTTAAGATTTAAAATGATAGAAACAACTTTCTATATGAGAATTTTGTCATTATGTGGTATTAATCACTTAAAGATTCTAGATGATCATTACGTTTTATTGTTTCCATTTAAAAATGATTTGATTAAATTAGCCTTCATTAAAAATATAATTTTGACAAACATTAAAACAAGACTTACCTTTTTCCATTCAATCTGCGTAAGAATTCTTATTTAATAGACATACTTAAGTGTTTTCATGATAATGATCGCAGGTACTAATTGAATAATTTCTAATGACGTTACATTACAACGTTATTGCTGTTACATATGCGTATGTGATTATAATGGTCGATCTATAAGATATTACCAACATAATTTAAGTATAGTGTTAAATAAAAATTCAAGAGTACCTAATAGATGTTTTTATTGGAATTAAAACATACCTTTCAAGAAAAGTTTGTATGTTTAGTTCTTACTATCAACTTACATCGCGTCGCTCCAAAAACGTCAAGAGGAATTTAGAAATTGAATCTTCAAAATTACCCATTATAATCATTTTAATTACTTGATATTGAATAATTTCGCAGTACTTCTATTTTGTTATACCATTCATAATGCGCAAAGTAGGCCAAACTGGGTTATCCTGATATGAAGATCTTCGAAACAGACTATGGAAGTTACAACGCTTTGGAAGCAGGATTATACATGTTAAAAATTGTTATTAATTTTATTAAATAAATAAATAAAAAGTTTACCTCGAGTAGGATTTGAATCTACGACCTGTAGTTTGCTAGAGTACCGCGCTAACCAACTGCACCATCAAGGTTCAAGTCACAATCGATGTAAATTTTGTCTTTATGTATGTCCTGATATGAGATATCCGAAACAGACTATGGAAGTTAGCAACGATTTGGAAACAGGATTATACATGCTTAACCCTTAATATCCTAGCGTTATATATAAGTAACGCAAAAATGACGAAATCTTTTGTACAGGTGCATTCAAACTTTTGCTTTTACATCATAGATGTCGATAGTTACACTCTTTACATAGTTTAAAAAACGTTTTTAATCGTTGTTGACGACATATAAGAGTGTTGTGTGTTCAACAGGTTGATTTGTTAAGTGTTGTTTTAAAAAACCGTGAAAAATGATCCCGCACTAGAGTAAGCATTATTTTATATATGCTTCTCATAAACTGTGGCTAAAAATGATAAATAACGTTCTTAAATAGTTGAACTTTCTTAGTAACACGCTAATTTTACAAATGGGTTCCATGTTTTTTTTATATTCGTTGCAGAGCTGCAGTGTTACATATAAGCAACCCTAGCATAATATAGAAGCATTTTTTATATAATGTTCTGGTTATGTTTTTTTTATGCTTCTTCTACTTATTATAGAATCCAACCATATTATTGCTGGGGGGGGGGGGGAGGGGATATAATTTTGCTGTCAGGCTCTTTTGTATTAGAATTATTGTTTTCAGGCGAGGGTTTTCTCTGCAAGAAGCTCTATAAATGGCGTACACCGATGATGAGTTAGATGCAACTGCTATTTACACAGAGCTCCCAGATGTCAGTGCTTTGACTGATGAGGATTCCGGAGATGAGGAAGATATCGGTGATTTAGACAGACTTACTGGACGCCAGCTTCGTGCCCCGCTAGAAGTTTTACTACGAAACATAACCGCATAAATAGTGACAGTATGCAACAAAATACAGGTCTTGATCTAGACAATACCGAGCTTGAGGGAAAAGGAAAGCAAACAACATTTCTATGGACAAGTGGTGATCTACAAGATCGAGGTACATAATTTTTCCCTCCAGATTTTCATAAGTTTGCTAACTATACTCCTGTTTTAGTATTTGAAATGTTTTGGGATAACGATAGTTTTGAATATTTGGTGGATGAAACTAGAAAATACGCTATTTTTAAAAATGTTTCAGACCCAAAGATCACTTCGGCGGAAATAAAATGTGCTTTGGCTATTCTGGTTCTAAGTGGTTATGACGTGAAACCACCGAGGCGATTCTACTGGGATTCCAAAAGTGACATTGGGAATGACATGGTGAAAAATTCTATGCGGAAAAACAGAGTTGAAGTAATTATGCAGTTTCTTCACTTGGCTGATAACAATAAACCAGACAAAGCTGACAAGGGATGTGAAAATCCGCCCGTTAATGGATAAGCTAAAAAAGAAATTTCTAAAAGACTTTGTACCTGAAGAGAATATAAATTATGACGAATCTATGGTAAAATATTTTGGCAGACATTCCTGCAAGCAATTCATAAGGGGCAAACCTATACGCTTCGGGTACAAAATGTGGTCTTTCAACACTAAAGGAGGATACTTAATCAACTTTGATCTATACCAGGGCAAAAATCCTAGAAGCTGTGAATATTACGAAGTCCTCTATGACAAATCAACTTCTCCAATGGTTGCCATGTTAAAAGAATTTCCAGAAACTAAACGAAATATGCCCTATAAATTATGTACAGACAATTTGTTTACGAGTGCAACCTTACTCCGAGATATTGGTATCTGGTGCACTGGGGCAGTAAGAGAAAATCGCCTACCGAGAGGAATTCCACTGCTGGACAAAAAAAAGGTGGATAAAAAAGCTCGAAGTAAACATTACTCCGTTTTGGACCGTGAGAATGGCATTATTTTTGTGCGGTGGATAGATAATAACGTGGTAACGGTTGCATCAACTTCTTATGGGGTTGAACCGATATCATATGTGAAAAGATTTTCCCAAAGCGAAAAAAAGATTATGCATGTTCCATGGCCTAATCTAATTGGAAAATATAACAGTCAATGGGAGGTACCGATCTGATGGACCAGAACGTTGCTAGGTATCGAACTTCCATTCGTTCAAAGAAGTGGAGGTGGTGTCTATTTACTTGTATGGTAGATATAAGTATCCATAATGCATGGTATCTCTACAATAGAGGACATAATAATTCTGTTCCGCAACTTGATTTTCGTAGAGATATTGTGATTACCTATCTCTCAAAGTATGGCACACCTGCTAAGGATGCAGGCAGACCTTCAACATCTTTGTCAAGCAACTCTGGAAGTAGGGTAAACAATGATGTACGCTATGATGGTTACAATCATTTGTTGACATACACCCCAATCAAAAAAAGGAGGCGCTGTGCGAATGAAAACTGTGGTTCCAGTGTCCGAACGATGTGTGTGAGATGTGATATTGGCCTTTGCATAGACTGCAACATAGACTTTCATAAAAAACTATGATTTTGAAGTTTAAATTTACCACTTTGAAAAAGAGTTACCATGTTACGGTTTTTATTTTTTTTTGCTCTCATATGTTCCTAGAGTTACATATATGTAACACCCTATATCTCAAAAAAAAACATTTTTTGGAAAAAAATAAGTTGTTTCATTTTCAGAAGATATTTCCTAGGTATTTTACGCAAAGAGGAATACGTTCTGCCCAAAAAATCAAAATTCAGGGTATTAAAGGTTAACCCAACCTTCTTGTGCTTATATAATCCTGCTTTTTCTTGCTTCTTATTCCAGCTCAGCAGCACCATTCACCCCGAGAAATGAATTTTTTAATCTTTACTGCTTGTTTCCCTTTCAGCAATAAATTGGAAGCAATTGTGCAAACTCTTACCCACTTTTGTTGATACAGGTCTACTTTATCGCTTCTAACTCTACCTTAGCAACGCAAGTCTCTTTTCGATATGAGTTTGTGGATTTTTGTTGCTGACCTCATGAGCAACACATTGGAAGCAGAATGTCTAAATCTCTCCTGGTTGTGTTTCTTTGTATCTCCATTGTTCTGCTTCAGTGGACTGGTACCGGTGCCGGACCAAGCATAACTGTTGGATAGGTGCAAATTTTGCGAGGCCTTTATCTGGGTGTTTACATTGTGCACTATTTACACTGTGGATAAATTTTAATGTGGACTTAATTTTATGTATAACAAAGGGAGGAGTGTAGGAGAAGGTCTGCAATAAATTTTCCAATTTCGTGAAACGTTGTGAAGATCATCTTAAAAGAAATACCGGCTAGTATGAGCCAGGTATATCACTCGGGGCAGATTTCATAGTTGCCCGATTGACTACCTGCATTCCAATTGAAACATCCGACCATTTTAATCTATTGTGGGAAAGGGATTGTCCACGTTTGCTGATCTGACCTCGGTCTGTGTGCTGATTTTTGACTAAGCACATCACTGTTGTGCAATTTCACAGTAACCTTCTGAAACCTCATTTGGTTGCTGAAACACTATGATTCAGTTTCTCTTTTTTCTCGCTCATGTCCTTAATGATAGTATACTCCGCAGAAAAAGTAATACTTTTACAGATTTATAATTTTTCTCGGTAAGCAGACTGATCATTGCATTTGATTTACCGCAATTGCATGGACCACATATACTATTAGGAAGTAAATCACCGTGTTTTGAAGTAATAGACTTTTCATCATCATCAAAGTCATGATTTTGAATTGGAAGTTTTTGTTTCTGAGCAACTACTTTCATCTTTGCTGGTGGATGAAATAAAACTAACCGAATAATTACAACATATTTATTTATATACTAGACCATATTACAATAACTATAACTTTTCCACTTCTCCAGTGAGTGGGCTATACTGCACAATAGCGTCATGGAGACCATAGACAATGATTTCATTATCTAAAGGTGTTAGAGATTCCATTTCCAATGTGATATCCACTGTGGAGTTTTTTAAGGATTCATTTTGTTTAGAGCAGTCCATTACAAATACTGGACATGGTTTGAATTCGGTGTAGTCGAATAATGCATCTTTATCATGTTCACCGTAGTAATCACATCCGAATTTCAAAAAATTGTTATAGGCGGGTATGTATTGGTTAGCACTAAAGTTCAATTGGTAAACAGGTAAATGCAATTCAAACGGAAGTTTATTGATTAGAGTATTCACTAAACCATCACAAGCTGCACTCTTTCGCTTCCTACCTAAAATTGTTTAACTAGATGGATAAAGCAGGGTATTTAGACCTAAATCAAAACCTAAATGTCATCGTCACTACCATGAAATTCCTTCTCACGAAAACGACGGTAGTCAACAACTTGTATGAACTTTTCATAAAAACACACCAGATTGTAAGATTCTATATAGCTTATTATATCCTGTAAATTGAATAGTTCTTCTACATTATGAGGGTTGAATGTGCAGGAACAACTGTTGTAGTGTTCTATCATAACAGTTTTCAAGATTCTGTCATATCCTTTAATCAATTCCCAATTGTAGTAAATACCAAGATTGCTAGATAGAGATTCATAATGTTGATCATAGATTATATCTTCTTCTTCGTTTACATTTAACCAATCAATTTTGTTTTCAATTTCTTGGGATCGGAAAAATTGTAATTCTACATATGAATGCCATCTTAGAAGCTCATTCCATTCCTTCATATCCAACACTACATTATTGGCTTGATCACAGTTACCACACCCCATACGCAAAACTGGAGCAAGATTGAGGTGTGTACTGTATCCATTTTCCAAATGTTTTGCATGATTAGTATCGTCCGATAGTTTATAATAAGTACAATCGATTAAGCATTCATTAGCCCCTTGTTTATACACTTCATCCTTATGTTGAGACCGGTCAGTGTTAGAAGAAGAATAATCTTCATCTTGTTTCTCTTCATTTTTACTACTACTACTACTACCACCATCACCATTTTGATGGCACCAACAACAAAATATTAAATTATTATTCATATTGTTACCACAATGATGTAAGGTATCCATATTTAATGGTGAACTTCTAAGTTTGGATCGTTCCAGAAATGATTTTATTGCTACTTGCATGACTTTACCCACAATTTCAATACGACTAAACACACGCCGCAGTTTATATAGGAAAAATGTGTCCTTTAGTAGCTATCGCAACTTGCTAAATACCCCACCTTGAGCTACTTTTAGTTTAGACTATTAACCTTGATCTACTTATTAGTTTATACAACAACCTAGCACTCTTCTCGTTTCCTGTGACCTTGAAAATTTTAGATTTTTAAGAAATGTAATATGATACTGGAGGTCAACAGTCTTTGACCTTGAAAATTCTATTTTTAGGTTTGTAAGAAATGTAATATGACACCATAAGAATATAATGATTACTTTTGCAATTTCTGTTTTTAGTTTTCCAATGTTGACCTTGAGAGGACGAGTGATCTTGAAGCGAGGGGCGTGTACGTGAACGACGACAAAACTCACTTGACTTTCTAATCTAAATCCTATACTGTAGAATCTAGGTCAAAGTGGATTAGAACCCCCCATCCCTATATACCTACTCATTAGTAACTTAGTTATTACGCGTTCAATTCATTAGAATTTATATTTAAACAAAGAACAATGTTTAAACGTTTATTACTTTTTTTAAATAAATTTAGAAATCCGTAGATTTCAAAATAATGAAACGGTATATTACCAACCAGCATGATATGTGTGCCGACCTAGCATACCCAAAAGCTAAGGGTGCTGTATCATGTCCTAAACTGTGCCCTAAATGTCCAGTACGATAGAGAGGAGCTGCATAAATAGCAGGAACTACAATTAAAGGAGCTGCTGCAACCATGTGAACAGTTGGGGGAGCAGTAAGTGAAGTTTTGCAATCGGAGCAGTAAACACATCGGTTTTGTAACCTGTAGCTAAAGCTGGTCAGAAATGTTCAAATCTAGAAATTGCAGGTGCTGCAAAACTGATCGTTGGAGCGGCAGCTGCCAAACCATATGCGGCTGGTCCTGCATACCTCAAAGCTGATTCTAAATATGCTGCATGCGTTGCGACTACAATTGCGCAGAGAACTAGAACCTGAATGTGACATTTATTGAACAATACATTATAATGAATAATTTAGAAGAATACCTTGAAGTGCATGTTGGCTTTACTTGAGATTGTTTATTGAATAAATTCTTACTACCTCGTTGTCACTTTGTAAATTTAGCTTAAAAATGCTGCCAAAGTTATAAGAAATACGAAACAACTTTCTAATTAAGATTTTCCAATTAAGTGCTATTGATATGTTAAAAATGATCGTTATTAGGTTTTATTAGTTCCATTTAAAAATTATGTCATCAAATTAAGGTCATTGTTTGATGCCACAATATTCATATATAGAAGAAAAAATGTTTTCTTTGTAATTACATAGATATTGGTTGTTTCTCTATCCAACTTTTGAATCAGAAGGTTTATCTTTGAAATGAAAAAAATTGTAACACAATTCAATTTTGGGTGAATAGAGTCACGTTCGATTTTATTCCACTTAATTTTAGGAAAGCTGCTACAACCGATACTTTTGTTCAAATATGCTACAATTACTATATTTACCTAACGTTTCTTGGGATTACTGCAAAAACCCGTTACGCCCATATTTAGTCACTTTCTTATACGTATAGTTAGATTTAAAATTCTGCTTCTAGTAACCACCAAAAACTAGAAAGTCTAACTAGTCATTTAAATAGTCACGTTATTATGTCCCAAATATCGTAAGTATAATTATTCAACCAAAGTCATGTAAGTGCCCACCATCAATTTGATTACGGCGTTATGTTTAACCCTTCATTGGTCGCGCTGGATACAACTGTATCCCTGTGATGTATAATTGCATACTGCGCATGTCGTGTTGTAGTAAATTGCTTCATGCCTCAGTACCTCTCTAAACATTTATTTAGAGTGACGTGTGAGAATTGTTAATTTGTTGTGTGCTATTATTAGTAAATTATACGTTGTTATTTAGTTTATATATCCCTCGCGATCATTACTGTTTCAACCTTTGCTTGAGTTATATTCAATATTTTGGTAATTTTTACGTTAAAATTGAGTGAATCACGCTATATGTACGCATTGCAGACGATATAACGAATAGAACTAGCAAAAATATAAGTCAGTGGCCAAAATGGCTAGATCAAATTGAAGGCAACGATGATGATAACGAATTGTATGCCATTGAGAATGAATCCGAAGATGAAGGCGATTTTCTAGAAACTGTACACACTGAGACAGATTCTGAACAAGAAGCCAACGCGGCTGAATGTATTTGTCAATTGAGTAGTGACGATCATGGTGCCCCTTATTACATAGGCAAAGATGGTATTACAAAATAGAAAAAAAAAATCCGCGCAACACACGAACAAGAGCGCATAATAGTTTTCTACCCAAGCCTGGCCCAGTAGATGAAGCAGAAAATGTCACAAATGTGCTAGACGCGTTTAGTTACTTCATAAATTCAGAAATCGTGATGTAATAACTAATTCCACCAATATATATATATATATATATATATATATATATATATATATATATATATATATATATATATATATATGTATATCGTCACAAATCGAATTTCTCCCGAGAAAGAGATTCAAAAGTTGCAGATGCTTGCGAAATTAGATCGCTATTTGGAATTTTGTATCTTGCTGGGGTGTATCAATCAGGAAGACAAAATGATGTAGACCTATGGAATTAAAATGGTACCGGTATTGAAGCAATTTATTCTACGATATGATTTTTCGCCGTGAAACTGATAAATTGAATGCAATACGGCTAGTATTTGAAATTTTCGTCACTAACTGCAAAAAATCATATATTCCCGGACCATTTTTGACAATCGACGAGAAACTGGTAGCTTTTCGTGGAAGATGCCCATTCAGGTAGTATATTCCTGCAAAACCCGCCAAGTATGGTATTAAGGTTATTGCACCAGTCGACATAGAAAACATGTTTACTGCGAATCTTGAAATATATTGTGGAATCCGACCTGCAGGGTACTACGAAGTAAATAATAGTGCCGCCGAAATTGTAAAAAGACTGTACTGAAGCGACCAAATCGGAATATTACTATGGACAATTGGTTTTCCAGCATTCCTTTGGCCCTTGAATTATTGTACACCTATAAATTGACAACGGTAGGTACCCTAAAAAAAAAAACATAAACGCGAGATACCTCCTGAAATGGTAAATACTAAGTTAAGACCTATTCATAGTAGTCAATTTGCATTTAAAAATAAATGCAAATTAGTATCATTTGTGCCGAAAAGGAATAAAAACGTTTTGGTTTTGTCCACAACGTTCTATGATGATGAAGTAGACGAAAACACTAAGAAACCTGCTATAATTTTGAAGTACAACTATAAAAAATTTGGTGTGGACGTGGTTGATCAGATGTGCTCGAATTACAACGTGTCAAGGAACAGTCGGGGATGCCTTTGACCATATTTTTCAATTTAATGGGTATAGCTGCAATAAATGCACTACAGCTATTACTGGCAAATAAACAGAACGGAAAGATGGTACGTTGACATTTTTTGTATTCTTTTTCAATGGCGTTAATGCGGCCACAAATGACAAAATGAGTATATGCTCAAAATTTGCCAAAGAGTATTAGACAGAAATATTCAATATTGCTTGACATTCAAATTCCAAGCACATCCTCAACAAACGAAGCCGTTTCTCCAACAAAAAAGTTAAAAACTGAAAATGGTCGATGTTATATCTGCCCAAGGAATAAAACAACAAGAATTTTCTGCGATATTTGTAATAAATGGATTTGTAAGGATCAGAATAAGAAAATTGCATACATATGCCTAAATTGCTCGAATGACGAAAATGACCCATTAGATAACATTTAAGTTTTATTTTTATATTTACGTTTAGGAATATTTAGATTTTAGTTTTATTAATTATTATGTTACTTCCGAAAAAATACACTTAAATAATTTTTTAAACCTTTTAATTTCTTTAAATGTAATATTTGGTTTTAAAAATGTACATAAAATGCATGGGATACAACTGTATCCCACGCTACTGCTTACGCAATAAACTTGTGCGTGACCACTGAAGTGTTAAGGTATATCTCAATTGTGTTCTGCACAGATACTTTAATATAGCTTAAGAGTTGTAAAAATTTATATTGCAAATTATTTCACGGTAACAGAACGGAGGAATCTGGTAACAAACCTTATCTATGTATTGTTACCGTAAGATTTTGGAATAATTCTTAACTTTATACACTAGTAATCAGTTAAATACGGTTAATGAAAGTCCCCCAGAACGCCTTTTTGGATTGTTCTGTTTTTCAAAGCTTCAACGTTCAGGTGTGTGTAGATAGTTATTAATAAGCAAAAAAAAATAACTATAATAGAAACTCTAGGAGTGTTAAGTAAGTTTTATTCGCACCAGAAAGAAAAATATAGTCAGTCGTAATCATAAATATTTTTGTCTTTTTATGTAAAGGATGTAGGTACTTCAAAATTATATTTGCAATAATTCGTAATTAATACTAATAATAATAGGAAGTTGAACTTATTTATTGCTATTACCATAGACACGTATCAATTTTTCTTTCGAGGGTAATGTTAGGTTTGTATATTCTATTACGGAACTAAGAAAGCCGATGGCATGCACAGCGGTATACAGAAATCGTAAAAGTACATGCTTGTATACAACATTCAACACTGGCTTAACATTTTTAATAGTCTTAATCAGCCTCCTCTAATCGAAACAGAAGTGAAGTATTCTAAGTTTAACACCGGTCAATTATTTTTACATTCTTCTGCGTAAGTTGTATGTGTATATGTCTGTTTGTGTGGGTGTGTATGCGTGTGCGTAACCGGGCGCGAACTCGTGTGCGTGTTTATCACTGGAGTGGTTCGAGCGTGCATGCGGGCGTGTGTGCATGCCTGCGTTTGTTTATTTGTCCGTTTCGTACAATGCCCTCTTGCTCTATAGCAAGAGATTTGTAGGCAAAACACAAACATCGTTGTAATAACCTCAAAAACACCCACTGTTTGTAATGTATGTATCTATGTTTATTGGACCAAAACCATAAATACAGATGTTGCCAGGTATAAATAACGTGATAAATATCGAATTATATATACGTAATAGTATAACAATAAAATATCGGCAGTAATAACTTAATTTCTAATGAATTTAACTTAATAACATCTTAACGTAATGACTAGATAAATCTAACGTATCTGTATTTAGATATTCCGCGACACTGTAGAAAACGTGTTTGTTCAATGTACGTTTGACTAACGGCAGTAATCTTTATAGGAAAGATCACGCTGTCGAGTAAGTGGTGGTATATGACTACGTAAAGTCGGTGATGTGTATATATGCGAATTATTAAAGATTTTATTTTTTGTTTTCAATGATTTTATATTATTTCTGTGTCTTGTTCGTGAAAATCGCAGTTAAAATTAAAAAGGTAAAGATTTTGCTTTATGTACGCTGTGCAAAATGTATAAGTTTATAACTATTGGAATATTTAATTTTAAAAAGTAATCTGGATAGGAAGCTCTTCTGGGAAAGCCAAGTAAATAAATATATAGTATATTATAATATAATATAATATAATTTAATATAATATAATACAATGCAATGCTGTGCAGTGCAATGCAGTGCAGTGCAATGCAGTGCAGTGCAATTCAGTGCAGCGCAATGCAGTGCAGTGCAGTGTAGTGCGGTGTAGTGCAGTGCAGTACGGTAAGGTACGGTCCTGTACAATACAGTACAGTACAGTACAGTACAGTACAGTATACAGTACAGTACAGTACACTACGGTACAGTACAGTACAGTACAGTACAGTACAGTACAGTACAGTACAGTACAGTACAGTACAGTACAGTACAGTACAGTACAGTACAGTACCGTACAGTACAGTACAGTACAGTACAGTACCGTACAACACAACACAACACAACACAACACAACACGGCACAACACAACACAACACAACACAACACAACACAACACAACACAACACAACACAACACAACACAACACAATACAATACAATATAAATAGTAAATAATATAATATAATATAAATAATACGTAAATAAGTAAATAAGTATCAATCTTTAAATATTAATCAATGGCCTTAATGAAGGCTAACTTTTCAAAACACACAATCTAGCCATTGAATGATGAGGTAATTGAACACATGAAGAATAAAAATTATCAAACAAAGCTATTACTTATTTAATGATAATAGATACATTCTGTGCTGTGATGGCAGCGGTAATCCACATGCGGTTTTGTGAAACTGGGTTCTTAGAAGAACTTTTAGAAGATTTTTATCTGACTAATAACTAGGTCAAATTCTAGCAAGTGAATCCTTACTTTCTCTGCCACCTTATGTAACACAGAAACAAAATGTACTGTAGTGGGTAAAATACATGCTTTGGTGATATAAAGCGCTGCACCTGAATACATTATACACTTTTTCTACAATGATTCTGCATGGCCAAAGTATATGAAGTGAGACATTAACAAACCTTCCTACAGTACAATTTTTAGGTATCTCCAACACCGTCCAAAAGAAAAGGTATGGGATTCCAAATTCACTTGATGTTAATTTTCCCACAATATTGTTAGTTCCATATCTAAACGGTAGTCTTGAACGTAAAAACAATATTTTATTTGTAAGAATTTCGAATAATGAAATAAAAATGCAAAATATAACTGAAATATGAAAAAACGTTAAAATATGATGAAATACTATTCTATAACGTCTAGTAAACACGTGTATCATAACACGCAAAAATTCTGATTCTCAAAGAAATTTAAACATTAATATAGAACATGAAATTTCATAAAAATCTGGTGGTCATTTATTTACATTGGAAATGTTTTATGTAAAATTAATTCACATGCTGCATTTATATCTGAACGTTTTGACTGTTAAACCATTTGAATTACTTCTGCTTAGATTTGAGTAAACGAGGGTTTACTAATGGCGTGTATTTAGATCAGAAATATGTTATGTTAGACGAGTAAACCAGCGTTGCTGCAACATACACATTTTGCATAAAATTTACGTACCTAGGTTAAAACACTCAATACCTACAATGTAATCTAGAAACCTTTTAGCTTTTTTACGCAGATTCTAAATTATTTGGCTCTCGCAAACCTATCTATCTACACCTCTAAAGTTTCTCTGCTAGGTAAGCTTTTCTAACAAATATGAAATATCTTCCTGATTTGTTAATTTTACTTTTCCTACCTGTATTTTCTTTTACTAAACAACATGCATTTGATGTAACAAAACGATTCTTAAAATACTTGCAAATACTATCCTATATTAAGACTAATTGCCTTTTTTGTTACCGAAGCTTTTTAAAGATTGTAAAATATAAACATAAATACACGCTTCTTAAAAGGAAAAATTGTTTTTAGTAATTTATTCTTTTATGGTACATATAAATTTATACATATTTTTATTAAGGGTTTCAAATGTTGAAACTTTATAAGATTACGAACTAGCACGATATGCACCACCATAAGCTAAAGATGCGACTCCTGTATAACCAAGAGCAGCAGGTGCTGCGGCATATCCAAAACTGTGCCCTAAATATCCCGTACGATAGAAAGGTGCGGAATGGATGGCAGGTGCTGCAATTAATGGAGCTGCAGCAACAGTGTGCACAGTTGGTGGCGCAATAACAGACGTTCTTGCAAAAGGGGCTGTATACACTGCAGTTTTGTGAACTGAAGCCACAGCTGGTCCTAAATGTTCAACTCTTGCGATTGATGGAGCTGCATAGCTGGAATAGGAGCTGCAAAACCAATTGCAGAGGGTGCTGTCCACCTCAAAGCTGGTTGTAATTATCCGGCATTAGCTGCTACAACGGCTGCGCATAAAACTAAAATCTGAAACAAATTCACAATTAATATTAACATCACCATTTATCATAATGATTCTTGGATACCTTAAAATGCATTGCTGGCTTTGTTAGATTACGATCTTTCAATTTTGACTTAGTGTGCTCAGTGTTGACTTTATATAACAAAGTTAATAACTAATACTCGTAATACTGCCAAATTTATTAATAGTATCAACTTTCTACATGAGGATTTTGTCATTAATAGGTACTAATGACACTTAAACTCAATGTCGTTGCTACAGATTATCACTTCCGCCTAAAAACCATACGCTAACTTAAATACTATAATTGTTTTTTTTTGTTATTTAATACAAGATAACTAGAATAATTAGTATTCTGGGTTAATGCAAATAATTTGCACCTAAAAACCCAAAATTTACCAAATCTAGTTTAGAACTTATATATATACATATATATATATATATATATATATATATATATATATATATATATATATAAGGATTCTAAACTAGATTTAAGAAAGAGAGAAAAATTTTATATATATATATATATATATATATATATATATATATATATATATATATACATATATATATATATATATATATATATATATATATATATATATATATATATCGGATTGGAAGGAACGGACCATGTGATCGGCCACCAAGATCGCCTTGTGTTACTCCAATGGATTACTTTTTATGGGGATACATTAAAAATATTGTTTACAATATTCCTGCTACTACTGCAGACAATATGAAAGAGAGAATTAGAAATGCGGTGGACACAATTACTCCAGATATGTTAAGAAAAGTCAGACAAAATTTGGAAGAAAGAATTAGACTATGCATTCAAGAAGACGGTCATCAGTTTGAACATTTACTGTAGTGACAAATCCAGCAGTAGGCTCTCAGTGCATAATGTAAAACGGTCTTTTTTAAGACCAGAAACCGTATAACCTTGATAACCTTAATAAACCAAAAACCGTTTAACACATTTGTAACCTTTGTAAATCACAGAATTCTAACTGATCGACATGAGTTAATGGCGTAATTTCTAAAAATGAAATAAATACACTAATTTCTCGAAAAGTATTGAAGTAAGGTATAGGGAACCCTAATACATTTCGAACTATTGTCAAAAGGCTATTCCATTCCGATAAAAATTTCTTAGGCGTTGTATTTAAAATAACAAAGATATTTAACTTTGAAGTTTGTTAACTTTACGCGTTATTCTTTGTATTTTATAAATTATGATTTGAAACAATAAACAACAGAATACGTGCTTCCAAATATCCTTATTACGATGACCTAGATTAGATTGTCTCATCTTTTCTGAATCGAAAAATACTTGAATTTTTTGACAATCCTACATTTTCAAAAAATGTTAAATATTTCGGAAACTGTAAGGTTTAGGTATAGGGAACTCTAATGAAAGTCTACCTTATTTTTACACCTTATTTAAAAAAAAAATTAAAAAGGAGGGTATTCCATTTAAAATAATATAACTTTGATAAGTAACAAGTTTGTAGATCACCCTGTATAAATCAAACTAATTTTAGATTGTAGTCCTGGAAGGCTTACATATTCTCGCCCAAACAGATTTTGATATTTTGAAATATCAGTTTCTTCTAATCGGAACAACATCGAAATATTCAGGAAACGTTCAGGTATGTGTATATAGTTACTAATAAGCAAAAAAGTACTATAATAGAAACCCTATAGGCGTTAATTAAGTTTTATTCGCAACAGATAATAAAATATAGCCAGTTAGTGATCCTCTGTAGTTACATTTTTATGAAACATGGCACCTGCCATGATCATAAAATCCGACACGAGCAAATAAATATTCTTGTCTTTCTTTGCAAAGGATGCAGGTACTTCAAAATTATCTTTACAATAAGTCGTAATTTGATGTTGTCCGAATCCATTATTAATAATAGGTATATTTACCAGTGTTACAGTTACCATTGTCACAAACCCGGCTAGGGTACGTATGAATTTTTTTCATGCGAGGGTAATGTTAGGTTCGTATATTCTATTACAGAACTAAGAAATTCGATAGCATGCAAAGCGGTGTAGAAAAATCGAAAAAGTGATAAAGCATGCTTAACATTTTTAGTAGTTTTAATATGCCTCTTCTAGTCGGAATAAAAGTGAAATATTCTAAGTTTAATTTTGTAGACATCGGTCAATTATTACATTCTTCTGCGCAAAACACTGATAAGTATTGATTTGCATGTATTTATGTCTGTTTGTGTGATTGTCAGTGGGTAGTTCGAGCGGGCTTGCGTGCGTGTATTTGCTCATGTTTCATACAATACCATCTTGCAGTAAAGCAAGAGATCTATAGGAAAACACAAGTAACGTTGTAATGACCTCGAAAATACCAATCGTTTTAACTATATATCAACTTCAATGGCGTAACAATGGGGTTCTTAAGGACAATATCTCATCAGACCAAGTTATTCAGTCTCTGCAAAAGTGAGCTTGGACGTGTATTAATTTTGATTTATCGATGTATACATAAAATTTTGAATTATCTGCTTAAAAATTGTTTTTCTAAAAGCAAAATTAGTTTATGTTCCAAAAGCAGTGCTGTCATGTATTAGTTGTGAGGGTATTGGTTTTGGAAAAAATATTTGAATTATTATTTTAAAAATCAGTTTCCTAAATGGAACATTTGTTGTTACTTTTACATACGCAAGGTTCTTCATCATCTGTGGGTCTCGGCTTTCCTGGTCTTAAGGTATTTCAGATACACCTCATTGTAAATCCATTTTGCTGTAGTGCGTTGTTAGTGTTGCCATCTCTCCCTTTTTGTTGTGCCCGCGAGTCGCGATCTTGGCTGATCTCGTCACAAATGTTTTTTTAAAAACTGACTGCTATTGCACAGGATGATAGTGGATTTTGGCGATAAGTTAACTGTTTATGTGGGTGACTTTTCTGTACACTGTGTTACCAAGCTGCCAATGTTCCTTCTTCTATATCAGCACGTTCAGAAATTGCAGCTTGTTGTCATTTTCCACTTCCATGATGGAACCTGATTGTCTTGTGGGCGCTGTTTAGATGTTCGAAGAATTTGTTGAGCTGTGGCCATCGTTTTTCATTACTACAAAAAAAAAGGTTTGTTAAAAATTGTGTATCTTAAAAATGAAAACTAGTAGTAAAAAGTGCAATTTTAGATTATATTTGTATTATGGATACGTATTTTGACCAGAAGCTTTACAAACAAGTACACTACGTTTCAAATGAAATGCACAACTTAGCAATAATGATGCTATGATCTTGGAAGTATGGTAAATTAATTCTTTATTAAAATTTATAAGATGATGAAGTTTTGAAGGCAAAATATTAACAGTTAACAAGAAAATGTTAATAGTGTGTAGCATCGCCACGCACGTCAGTGCAGGCGTTTGCCCTCCGAGGCATGCTTTCCATAAGATGGTCTATATCCTCCTGAGGCATTTCATCCCAGGCTACCGGGAGATGGTGTAATTCATCCAAGTTGTTTGGGGCCTTGGTAGTTGCCTTAGTCTTCGACCCATCATGTCCCATACATGTTCAATCTGCGAAAGATCTGCGATCGCGCAGGCTACGGCAATACTGGTAGCTGCACTTGATCCAGAAACCTTCTTATTACATGTGCGGTATGTGGTCTAGCACTATCTTGTTGCAAAATACCGTTTGGAAACGTCTGCGTTGACAGTACTACCACTGGCTCCAAAACATTATCAATGTAACGCTGAGCACTTAATGTGCCTAGAATGAACACAAGAGGAGGTCCTCCACCAACACGTATGGCGCCACAAACCATGACTCCAGGTGTTAAGCCTGTGGATCGTCTTTCAACAAACTCTAAATTTCAACGTTCTCCTCGAAACCGCCGCACCTTCTGACGACCATCGTTTCGCCACAATCAAAAACGTTGTACTGGTTTAAACATGTCCTAATGGTCGCTTGCAGCGCCCAAATCGATGATAAATTTGAATTTCTCATTTCAAGAAACCCCCATCTAAGAAATTTTATAAAATTAGCCCAAAACAGTTGAGAGATATGAAAGAAAATCTGATTTACTTTTTCAACTTTGACACTCTGTAGCTTCGTTATTATCAGCTTATGGACTAAGGCAAGTTTAGTTAAATCAGCTTATTTTTACGTAAGTTACCTTCCTTATACCTTTGGATATGCAATTTAGGACACCCGTTGTGTCTATATATATATATATATATATATATATATATATATATATATATATATATATATATATATATATATAAATTCATATACAGGGTGGCCCATAAGCCGGATTGCTCCATAACTCCCTTACTATTAGAAATACGAAAAAATGTCTTATATACAAGTTGTCCACAGTCATAATCTACACGCTTTAAAATTATTTTCAGAAACGGCGCACTCATGCCAACTTCGTTATTTTACATAGAACAACATATATATTTTTACATTTTTGAATTCCTTGTTGAATTTAAAGGTCACTTTAATAACCATACTATGGGTCTACATCGCATTGCTTCTGAGTTATTTGACATTTTGTAGAAAAAAATGACATTTGCAGTGCCCCCAAAAACTTTCAATATCTCAAAAACGGATACAGGTAGAGAGATGTGGCTTTCGTTTTTTACTTCCGAAAGGGGCTCCGCATCATTCTCATGCATTGCCAAAAATCTTGCTTTTAGAATTCAATAATTTCTATCGCTCCGAAAATAATTTTTTTCAAACATGGATAACTTGATTTTTTTAAATAGAACTACCCATATTTTCTTACATCATCGGATAGGAAATTTCATTCATTTTTCTTTCATTTTTAATTTCACAAAAAAAAGCGTTGTTAAAAATTGTTTGTCTTGAAAATGCTACCAACTAGTAGTAAAATTCGCAATTTTAGATAATATTTGTATTACGTAAACGTATATTGACAAAATAAGAAACTTTACAAACAAGTATTTTAAAAACGCGTTTACCTTTTTGAAAATACTTGTTTTAGTTAGAACATTCATAGTTATTTATTATAAATACTATTATTACATTAGAGTTAAAAATTAAATTTGTTTGTAAGGAACCCTGTCAAGTGACGCACTTATGTGTTCTTCAACAGAAACTTTTTGTGATTTTCTATTGCTGTACAAAATCCACTAAATACTAGTAATAACCAATTCTCATTAAAATAGAGAAACGAAAAAAAAAACACAAAACACCAAAAAGCTTATAGAAGCAGAAATTTCAGTATTTTCTCTGAAAAATTCAAACTTTATTACGCAACATAGAACGGTCTTAGCGTCAGACTGAATTATTTTTACTGTCAGATGCGCGAAAGACCCATAAGCAAAGAATGGATTCCATGAAAAAAACGGATCTTAAGTTTTTAACGGATGTACACGCTTTCAGAATTTGAAGACAGTTGGGACTATATTCAGTTTTATGGGTCTGTGCGCGTGTGTGTATGTGTGTGTGCGTGTGTGTGTGTGTGTGTGCGTGTGTGTGTGTGTGTGTGTGTGTGTGTGTGTGGGTGTGTGTGTGCAGCATATTCGGCGACTATGTGGCACTTCATTTGAGTGCTGCAGTGTGGTAAAAGTTCTTTTTCGAAATCAGTTTTTTTTTTGTTTTTACAGAAATGGTACGTGATAGCTGGAAAATAATAACTTTTACTACTAATCTCATGAGTGACCAATTCAGTGGTGTCAATTTTTTCTTCGAAATTCTAACACAATGGAGAATTCAAGATGGCGGAGGAAGTTTTTTCCCGAAATCGGTGACATCTTGGGGAATAGAGCTTCAGTTACCAGTTGAATGCGTTTGCGTTCGAACCTTATATTTTTTGTGCTCAACGTACAAAATGTTTCGAACGGTACCTTTTATAAACTAAATGCTTTCCGTATAAATGTATCAGTAACCATGCGATCACTGAGTACTATGCCGTGAACTAAATACACATTTTTTACAGTGATCACTGTTTTCGGCGACGCAGTAGAATGTGCACGCTGTGGCAGGATCCCTTTTCACATTTAAAATATCCAAACCACTTTTTAATTAGTGATAATACATGGACAGATTCAAGCCAATACGTCTGTTATGTCCCAACAAATTTTATTGGGTAATAACCTCTTCATACAAGGGTAGCTATTTAATCAGTTCTGTTAATTTTGTAGAAAGTCACTAACACTGCTACAGAATACAATTAATAACCTTTAAATGACAAACTGAAATAAACCAGACTTATACATTAATGTTATAAAACAATAAATTGTCTGTAAAAGGTTTTCCATTTATTGTCGACATTATCTCTTAGACTAACCATGATTATGGCTGCGTAGATAATTACCGTGTTACGTATTTGGAATTACAGGAATTGGGATTATAATTGTAACTGAAGTACTGCATATTGACTTATTCCTATCGTCTTCTTGTAGGATTGTTTCAGACAGTAAATGGTTTATTGAATCTTAAATAGCGATCGATACTTAATATTGTCCTTAACCATTTTAAGTTTTAAAAGGCTTACCTTCACCTACAGCTTTAATCTCATTTGGTAGAAAACAAAACTTTGATTTCCTACAATTAGTTCGGTTAATTACTGGAACATACAACGAATTAATGAAAAACATCTTAATCCTAACCAGGTATGATCCATAAACTTATTCGGGCACGCATGTATTTTTAATTTTTGTTTGGTTACAAATTCTGGTGAATTTATCTGTTTATATTTTGGATCAAAACATTAATGGAATGGTACTAAGGTTTTTAGTTACCATATTCATATACAATATGTCTTTTAGAAAGGCACAAAGATTCTAAACTAGATTTGGTAAAGTTTGGATTTTTACTTGCAAATAATTTGAATTATCCAGAATAGTTAATTATTCTAGTTATCTTGTATTAAATTACACAAGTTAAATTACAAAAAAACCAATTATAGCTATGTGTATGTTAGTGTAAGGTTTGTAGGCGGAAGTAATAATCTGTAATAATGACATTGAGTATGCGTCATTAGTACTTAATATTAATGACAATATCTTCATTTAGAAAGTTAATAATATTAACAAGTTTGGCTGTATTACGAGTATTCATCATTAAGTTTGATATATAAACAACACTGAGCACAATAAGTCATTATTCAAAAAGCGTAGTCTAGCAAAGCAGCAATGCATTTTAAGGTATCCAAGAATCATTATGATAAGCGGTGATATTAATATTGATTATGAATTTATTTCAGATTTTAGTTTTATGCGCAGTCGTTGCAGCAGCTAATGCAGGATATTTACAACCAGCTTTGAGGTACACAGCACCCACTGCAATTGGTTTTGCAGCTCCTATTCCAGCTGTCAGCTATGCAGCTCCATCAATCGCAAGAGTTGAACATTTAGGACCAGCTGTGGCTTCAGTTCACAAAACTGCAGTGTATACAGCCCCTATTGCAAGAACGTCTGTTATTGCGCCACCAGCTGTGCACACTGTTGCTGCAGCTCCATTAATTGCAGCACCTGCCATCCATGCCGCTCCTCTCTATCGTACGGGATATTTAGGGCACAGCTTTGGATATGCCGCAGCACCTGCTGCTTATGGTGGTGCATATCGTGCTGGTTGGTAATCTTATAACGTTTCAACATTTGAAACCCATAATAAAAAGATATTTAAATTTATATGAGTAACATAAATATTATATGAGTAAAATAAATTATTAAAAACTTATACAATTTTTCCTTATAAGAAGCGTGTATTTATGTTTATATTTTACAACCTTTAAAAAGCTTCGATAACAAAAAAGGCAATTAGTCTTAATGTAGGGTAGTATTTGTAAAATTATTTTGAGAATCGTTTTATTACATCACATTCCTGTTGATTTAGTAAATGAAAATTCATGAAGGAAAAATAAAATTAAAAAATCACGAAGATATTTCATATTTGTTAGAAAAGCTTATCTAGCAGAGAAACTTTATAGGTATAGATAGATAGGTTTGCAAAAGCCAAAACATTTAGAAGCTATGCATGAAAAAAGCTAAAGGATTCCATATTACAATGTAAGTATTGAGCAGTTTAGCCTAGATAAATTTTATACAAAACATGTATGTTGTAGCAACGCTGGCTACATTGTTCAGAATCCCAAACCTTTTGCTTTGGAAGGTGTTAATGACTCACTTCATATAATTTGGCCAAGTAGGATTAAAAGTGTATAATGTATTCAGGTGAACTTCCTTACATGACCAAAGCATATATTTTACCCACTACAGTACATTTTTGTTTCTGCGTTACATAATGTGGCAGAGAAGGTACGGATTCACTTGCTAGAATGTGACCAAGTTATTTATCAGGTAAAAAATGTTCTCCTAAAGGTTCTTCTAAGAACGCAGTTTCACAAAACCGTATATGGCTTACCGCTGCCGCTACAGCAGAAATTTTTCTTCTTCATGTGGATAATATGTTCAGCAATCAATGGCTAGGGAGCTTGTTTCGAAAAGTGAGCCTTCGTTAAGGCCATTGATTACTATTTTGATATTTATTTAAAACAATTGGTGTTTTCGAGGTCATTATCGTTATTTGTGTTTTGCCTACAAATCTCTTGCTGCAGTGCAAGAGGGCATTGTACGAAACATGACCAAAAAACACACACACACACACACACACACACACACACACACACACACACACATGCACGCACGCCAGAACGCACGCTCGAACCACTCCACTGATAATCACGCACACGCGTTAGCGCCCGCGCACGCACACGCACACACCCACCACAAACACACATACACATACATATTAATACTTATTGGTGTTTTGCGTAGAAAAATTTAAAAAGAATTGACCGATGTCTACAAAATTAAACTTGATTTTGAAGTATCCACACCCTTTGCATAAAAAGACAAGAATATTTACTCCTGTCGGATTTTATGATCATGGCAGGTGCCATGTTTCATAAAAATGTAACCACAGAGGATCACTAACTGGCTATATTTTATTATCTGCTGCAGATAAAACTTACTTAACGCCTCTAGGGTTTCTATTATAGTACTTTTTTGTTTATTAGTAATTATCTACACAACGTTGAAGCGTTGAAAAACAGAACAATCCAAAAAGGTGCTCTGGGGAGTTACATTAACCGTATTTAACCGATTATTGATGTATAAGATTAAGAATTATTCCAAAATTTTATGGTAACAATACATAGGTAGGGTTTGTTACCAGATTCCCCCATACTGTTGCAGTGAAATAATTTACAATTTAAATTGTTACAACTCTTAAAGAAAATTAAAGTATCTTTGCAGAATACAATTGAGATATTCCTTAAACATAACACCGTGATCAAATCGAAGGTGGCCACTTACAGGATTTTGGTTACATAATTTAACATAATACAGTGACTTTTTAAATGACTAGTTAGACTTACTAGTTCTTGGTGATTACTAGAGGCGGAATTTTAAGTCTTAACTATAGGTACATATAAAACAAAGTGACTAAACATGGCCTTAACGGGTTTCTGCAGTAATCCCAACAAACATTAGGCAAATATGGTAATAAAGTATACCTGAACAAAAGTAATGATTGGCATTATTAAAGAAATAATCGGTAGTGGCAGCTTTCCTAACATCCAGTGAAACAAATACGTGATTCTATTCACCCAACATTGGATTGTGTTAACATTTTTTTTTTCATTTCAAAGATAACCTTCTGATTCAAAAGTTGAGTAGCGAATCAACCAATATCTATGTAAATACAAAGGAAAAATGTTTTCTTCTATATCGTTATTAATCAAACATCAAACAATGATCTTAATTTGATGACATAATTTTTAAACGGAAGTAATAAAACCTAATAACGATCATTTTTAACATATTAATAACGCTTAATTGGAAAATCTTAAGCGTTGTTTCGTATTTCTTATAACTTTGGCAGCATTCTTAAGGTAAATATATAAAGTGACAAGGAAGTGGTAAGAATTTATTCAACAAACGATCTCAAGTAAACCCAACATGCAACTCAAGGTATTCTTCTGAATTACTGATTATAATTTATTGTTAAATAAATATCACTTTCAGGTTCTAGTTCTGTGCGCAATTGTAGTCGCAACAAATGCAGGATATTTACAACCAGCTTTGAGGTATGCAGGACCAACCGCATATAGTTTTGCAGCTTAAAGGGAAGGAGATCACGTGCTTATTGTATATATTCTTTCTATACAAAGGTATCCATCATTAAACAAATCTGAAATAGATAAAGAACCACTGGTATTCATTTCGTTTCGGGTGGCTGGGCGGGGGAGGGCTTGCGGGGGTGCGTGCGTTTGTGCGTTCGTGCGTGCATGTGTGTGCATGTGTCTGTGCCTGTGCGTGTGAGTGTGCGTGTGCGTGTGCGTGTGCGTGTGCGTGTGCGTGTGCGTGTGAGTGGGCGTGTGCGTGTGCATGTGCGTGTGCGTGTGTGTGCGTGTGTGTGCTTGTGCGTGGGCGCGTGCGTGTGCGTGTGCGTGTGCGTGTGCGTGTGCGTGTGCGTGTGCGTGTGCGTGTGCGTGTGCGTGTGCGTGTGCGTGTGCGTGTGAGTGTGCGTGTGCGTGTTCGTGTGCGTGTGCGTGTGCGTGTGCGTGTGCGTGTGCGTGTGCGTGTGCGTGTGCGTGAGCGAGTGCGTGTGCGTCTGCGTGTGCGTGTGCGTATGCGTGTGCGTGTGCGTGTGCGTGTGCGTGTGCGTGTGCATGAGCGTTGGGATATTTATGTTTTACATTATAAACATTAATACTGCACTTTGTACTTGTAATTAATTTACATTGTTATTAAGTGTTTTCCTCACTCACTTTGTTTTATGGTCTCAAAAGTGTATGCTATTTCCCCCAATTTTTTGTAAGCATATTTTTCACACCATACGTTTTGGAAACTGCTGATATCGTCTTTTCCTTTATAACAGGTGAATTCACGACCGATTCCGTTTTTAACACTTTGCGTAAAGTAATTTTGTACGTTTTTAAATATTTTATTTTGTTCAACACAAAGACGACATGTTGTAGCTATTGCCATATTCCATACGTAGTTTGTCAGTTTATGTTAGGCTGCTTTGTTTTAGTCCTGCTATGATGTCTGTTGTTAATAATTTTCGTTTGGTTAGTTTTTCAAATAGTGTATTTCTTTGCCTCCAAATAGACTTGATTTGGCTACATTCGATTATGATATGCAAAGTTGTTGCCGGTATCCTGCAATTTTTGCAGTTTTCGTCATCGCGTATCCACATTTTGTTAGAAATTTTCCATCTGCCTATTTTTTGCAAACCTTTACTCTATCGAGCTTTATTATCCAAGTGATGGGTGCTGTAAAAAAGCTGCCCATTTCGTCTCTTCAAATGTTATTTCATTTGTTGATGGTTTGTTGTAGTATTAGACAAAATTTGTTTTTTCTGCATTTGTTAATTTTCTCCAAATAGAATGTTCCTTTCAGTGTTATCTAATATTCGGGTGTTTTATGATCTCCATGGGTTTTTTGTTGCATACTACATTTTTGTTTTAAATACTTCTTGAGTTCATATTATTTTTTCTTAGCTCTACTCTACTTGTGCTGGTGAGCCTTTACCATTTTTAAATGTCATTCATGTCATTTACTTTGTGAAAACCAGCTAGGGTCCATAATGGAGAGATGTTTTGTATAAATACAAATTGTTTGTTAATGGGATAATAAGGATGCCTTGATTGTTTACAGGATAAGATTGACCTTCTAAGGAAAGTGTTGAGCAAGGTTTTATCATTTGAATTCGAAAATGTGGAACATATCTGCAGTTATAAAGTCCCTGCTTTGTAAAATGAAGTTTTCCTACGTTAGGGTTCGTTTTCTGTTCTTTTTAAATTCCTCGTCAAAGAGTAAATGCCAAAACCTGTTTACTTTTCTTACCAAATATCTGTTTTCAGTCAAAACTCTAAACGTAGTTTGTTTTGCGGCAACGTTGACAATGTCAAGTCCTCCCACACGTTTTGGTAAGCACAAGTGTATAGTTTTTGTCCAGTGCTTGTCTCCGGCCCAAACTGTTTTTATGAAGGTATTTTTAAACCTATTCAACATTTTCTCCTTAAAAGGACTTTTTATAAATTTTTGCAAGTGACTGTACGAAATTGTTCCATTATTATGAGTAAATGTTACTCCTAGAATTTTAATTCCTATATTGTTCCATTGGCAAAGTGTTCCTGTCCCGAGGCCTATTGATTTATTAATACAGAAAAATTGTAAAAGGTAAGTGTGAGTAGGTCGTCAGCTAGTACTAATTTTTCTTGTTTGGTCGTAACATGTATTCTGAAACATTCCTGAAGAGGCTGTAGAGCTAGAATAAAAATCCTCTAGAAGTTGATGAAATATTTTCGGAAATTATAAATTAATACAGGGTTCCCCATTTTAGACTATACAATTTAAAAGTCGAATAAAAACTTTCTAATCAAAGTAAATTAACTTTTTAATGGACTAATATGTAGCTTATTCTTTGGGATTTATGACTAAAGTAAATAACAATTCAAGTTTTAAAGATCATGTCTTCCAAATGCCCTCCTTCGACTTCAATGCATTTTTGAATTCTAAGTTCAAAATTTATCATCCCTCGGCGAAGCAAATTTCCATTTATTCCTGCAATTTCATTTCGAATCTGCTCCTTCAGCTCCGGAATTGTTGCGGCACGACTTGCAAAAACTTTTTGCTTTAGGTATCCCCAGAGAAACAAATCGGGGGCCGTTAAATCGGGAGATCTCGGGAGCCAATTCAAATTTCCAAATCGGGAAATTATACGGCCGTCAAAAAAATCTCGAAAAATTCTCATAGTGTTTCTGGCTGTGTGAGCGGTTGCTCCATCTTGCTGGAATAATATGACGCCATTTAGTCCTCGTCTAATTAGTTCTGGGATAAGAAACGTTTGCAATATGTTTATGTAGCGTTCGGAATTAACTGTAACAGAACGGTTATTTTCATCCTCAAAAAAATAAGGACCGATAATTCCAAATGATGCTACACCGCACCAAACAACGACTTTTGGACTGTGGAGGTTTTTGGTAAACAGTTCGTGAGGATTTTCTACTCCCCAGTATCTAAAGTTTTGCTTGTTAACAACACCGTCCAAATGAAAATTTGCTTCGTCGCTCATTAGCAAATTATGAATTTCTCCACGATGCTGACGTAAAAATTCTTCACAAAATGTCACCCTCGCTCCTTTGTCTAAATCACTGAGGTTATGCGCCATTTGATAATTATAGGGGTGAAATTTTATATCTTTATGCAGAATTCTGTGGATATTTCCCTTAGATATTCCTAGGGCAAGTGATTGCCGATTAGCCGATCTCTTAGGGCTTCTTGTAAAGGCAGCTCTCACTCGTTCAATATTTTCAGGCGTACGCACCGTTCTTCGACGTCCAGGTTTTTTAATGTTTTGCACAGAGCCATTTTCACGCCAATGACGAACCCACGCCGCAATTGTAAAGCGTGTTAGTGCATCGCCCCTATTATTGTTTCCAAACTGCCGTCGAAATGCACGCCGAACTTCTTCAAATGAACCAGTTCTAATGTAGACTTCCACAGAAAACACACGCTCTTGAATCGAATAATTCATAATGCAATGAAAATTGTTAAACTGGAGCAATTATATCGTTTGCGTATAACGCATATTTGACAGAAACACTTAAGTCGTTGTTTATAGACAGGCGCCTCCTTGATCTTTAAAACTTGAATTGTTATTTACTTTAGTCATAGATCCCACAGAATAAGCTACATATTAGTCCATTAAAAAGTTAATTTACTTTGATTAGAAAGTTTTTATTCAACTTTTAAATTGTATAGTCTAATATGGGGAACCCAGTATATACATTCATTATTTTTTTTGTTAATTAATGCGCCAATGAACGATAAACTATTGAAATCATCTCGAGTGGTAACAATTCTTGACATTTTTCGCGTAAATTACAGTACTTGCGTCGCTTTCAAGATGGTCTTGGTTAGGAGATATATAGGAAGGAATTAAAGGTATAAATCACGTTGTGTTTAGGAAAACATAGATATGTGTTAGGATTTGGAAATGTAGACAAATTATATTTACCAAATCGTTGGTTTGAATTTCTAAATATAAGATTAAACTTAAATCAGAATTATCTAGATATTTTAGAACTATTCCATATATGTGTATGTACAGGGTGAATCATTCAAAATGGGCAATCTCTGAACCACAGATAGTAAACACCAAAATATGAAGATTAAGCCCAACATGCCTGATAAACGTGTTGCTGGTGTAGGAGACACAGGGTGTTCAAGGAGAAAATTTTATTTTAAAATTTTTCAATAACCTTATAAGTTTTAACAGCATGAACATAAAATATTTCGCAGTTTTAGGTTTTGTGACATGAGAAATAGGAATTTATAACTGATCTTGTGACTGCTCATAGGCCGCGACACCCTGGTACTTCAGTAATTTCGATCATACCTTCTTTGTCCATTGAATAATGGTTAAAATAAGTTAAAACTTTGAAAACGGTTTTACATAAAAAAGGTACTCTTGTTCAATTTGTTTTAACTCTATTGGTTTTTGAGTTATTCGCTCTTAGAGAGATCTTTGTTTTACCCATAACATTTTTTATTATTTTAAATTATTGAAGTAAGCGAAGTGCCATTAAAAAAAGACAGAAATTAATAATAACAGTCACTAGCAACAACAATAACAAACAAAACTTTAAAGTAATTTTTGGAATGCCCTCCATCTACCTCAATACACTTTGCAATGCTCTTTCTTAAAGGCCTTTGAATATTAAACAAAACGTGTTTATTATCTTTAATTGAATTCTAGGCTTCTTGTATTTTTTGCAGCAACACGTCGATCGAATTATTTTGTTCTTTGTGAGCTATTTCTTGGTGGCCAACAAAATTCACTTCCACGGCCAATCCAACGATGGGGAAAATGTTTAATCATATATTGCCGTACAGGTGGAGAATAATGTGGTGGCGCTGCATCCTGCATAAACCACAGGTTTTGCCTAACGGCGAGTGAAACATCTTCTAGTAGTTTATTTGAATGTTCTGCGGGGAAGTTTAAATAAATGGGTCAATTTAGACTAGATGGAAGTTCAAAAGTACCAATGAAAAAGCCAGATATCACACTACGCTTATCCCTGGTACCGCAATTAACCGACGAATACTCACATCTGGATTTTATAAAACACGAGTTTAAACCTTTTCCTCTTCATCGAAATTGATTGTTTTCGTCGCGCCATTGTGATTCTTAGGACGAAAAGAACCTATCTCGCCAAGGCAGTTGTAAATATTTCTAAACAGTTTGAGATTTGGTTCCCTTCGATTTGGGTACAATTCTAAATATATTGGAGCTGATGCTAATCCATTATAATTTGACTAGGCAAAACAACTAATCATATCACGCTTTCACCGTTAGAAAAATTGCTATGCTGTGGCATTTTTTGATTAGTAACCACTATTTTCACTCAAAGACCTAATTACTAAACTTAAATCAGAAAAAGGGTGATGATATTACTAAATACTTTTGTTATCGAATTCAATATTGATTTAAAACTTATTAATGCAGAACTCTGCTCAATAAAATGAATAACGCAACATTAGTGGGTAAGGCACCTTTACATATTTTGTTAATTAAAAGTAAAACATATATCTTTTTAGGAGCGGTATAACTGAAAACCGGTAGAGTTAGACAAATTGGTTTTATATGTAAAATTGAGCGGGATTTCCGATTTTTAACTTATTTAAACGTTATTCAATGGATTAAGGAGATATGGTCGAATTCACTGAAGTAACAGGGTGCCACTAGCGCCCTCTATGAGCAGTCACAAAATAAATTACAAATCCGTATTTTGCATGTCGCAACACCTAAAACTACCAAATTTATTGTTCATACTGTTATTGAGAAATTTGAGAATAAAATTTTCCCATGGAACACCCTGTATCTCCTAAACCACTAACATTTTTATAAGGCATGTTGGGTTTAATCTTCATATTTGCTTTAGTAGTTTACTATCAACAAACTAAAAACAATAAAAAATCGTTTATCACGCCTGGAAAAAATTATTAAAGACGGCCTTAGATCTGTCTCGTCCGGGCTACATAGCGTGAACAATAATACAAGAAGCCCACAATAGCTAACATTTGAGTCACATCGGTTTTTCAACACGATAATCACTCATTTGTAATCCGCCATTTTGGATTGTTTAATTTTAACAAATGATTTATACTTAGCGATCTTAAAAGCCCCCAATACCCGACTTTGAAAAAGATCTGTTTATAAACTAGAACATGAAGAATTTTGCACCCCTAAAGCGGTACGCGGCTGGTTTTTTTTTGCTTAGAAACTGGTTGGATTCTGCTCATTCACTAACTAAAGTTGACCTGGATTTTATAGCAATGCATTTTTATACTAAATTTCATATCGATAGCCTTAAATGTTCAAAACACATAGCGCGCATGCACGTAGACACACACACGCACGCACGCACGCACGCACTCACGCACGCACGCGCGCGCGCACGCGCGCGCGCACGCGCGCACGCATGCGCGCACGCGCACGCACGCACGCATGCACGCACGCACACGCACGCACTCGCACGCACGCACGCACGCACGCACGCACGCACGCACGCACGCACGCACGCACGCACTCACGCACGCACGCACGCACGCACTCACTCACGCACGCACTCACGCACGCACTCACGCACGCACTCACGCACGCACTCACGCACGCACTCACGCACGCACGCACGCACGCACTCGCGCACGCACGCACGCACGCACCCACGCATACACACACACGCACACGTACACGCACACGCACACGCACACGCACACGCACACGCACACGCACACGCACACGCACACGCACACGCGCGCGCACACACACACACATACACATGAAATTCTTTCTTTTACATAGGTTGTGGTCTAAAGTAAAACATTAATTTCCTTTTTAAGAAGTAGTAAGGTGCAGTCCTTATGCAAAGCGAATTGACCAGTTTCTTCTGGCCTGTTTTCCCAGTTTCTAGTTTGGTTTGTATTTCTTTCATATTCTTTGCTAGAGTTCCCCACTAATTATACATTGTCATGTTGCAATACGTACCCCTGACAAGTTCTACAAGACGTTTGAAGACATCACATGGACCATTTGACATGAGAAATGCACCCGCTGGCTGTGTTCCACCAAAAATTTCAAGATTTAGAATATACATGTAACCTCCATGAACCTAGACCTACAGTTTGATACCATATTTGGTTGCTTTTGAAGCGATATATTGCCTAAAAGCGAGAATCTGTTCGTCAACAGTTAACTCTGGTTCCAGAACCACTAATTTCTTATACTTTTCTACGAACATTTCGAAAATGTTTCTTATAATCGATACTTTGTCGGTTTCTCGTCTTTCACCGCGCGTAACTTTATCGTCAACTATACCAGTACCATCTGTTTTCCAGAAATTCGTTATATTCTCCCTACGAGAGAGAACAATGCTCTAATTTCACCGGTATCAGTGGGTTTTGCATCTCTATCGCGTTGATATTTTTCTCTTATGCAATCTGTATAAGTATTTGTTGACTCAATCAGGGATTTAATAATGTTTTTAGTAAGAAATATTTCAAAACATTCTAAACGGTCTTCGCATTTGCAATGTTATTTACTGGGCCTGGTTTCTCGTTAAATATATTGTGTACCTACGTTCTGGTTTTTGGAGGGGCACACTTTTTTCCATTGGGTTACCTAATATGGGAACTCCATCGTCACTGTCTGGAATATGTCCATCTTCTTCATTCGCATCTTCTTCTAACTCCGTGTTATGTTTACTTTATTCACAGTTTTTTCTTGCGATGGTAATATTAGGTTCCTATGTTCTATTACAGAACTAAAGAAGTCGATGACATGCAAAGCAGCGTAAGTGATAAAATACGTGCTTGTATACAACATTTGACTCTGACTTAACATTTCTAGTAGTCCTAATCAGTCTCCTTTATTCCCAACAAAAGATAAATGTTCTAAGTTTAATTTTTTAGGCAGTGGTCAATTATTTTTACGTTCTTCTGCGCAAAACATCGATAAGTATTGATTGTATGTGTGGCTGTGTGTGTGAGAGCGAGTGCGTGCTCAGGCGTGAGCGCGTGTGCATGCTTGCCAGTGGCGTGGTTTTAGGTGTGTGGAGAAGTCTGTTCATGGTTGCGTGTAAGTATTTGATCACGTTTCGTACAATGCCCTCTTGCAATAAAGCAAGAGATTTGTGGGCAAAACACAAGTAACGTTGTAATTCCCACGAAAACAATAGTTGTTTTAAATGAATATCAACGTTTAAATAATAATCAATGGCGTAACAATAGGGTTCTTAAGGACATACATCGCAGCAGTTTAACTTATTCAGTTTTGCAAAAATGAGTTTGGACGTGTATTAATTGAAGTGTTTTATCATTTTTATGGATTTATAAAGAACTTGTTGGACCATCTGCATAAAAATTAGTTTTTAAAGCAAAATTTTGCATGCGTTTTAAGTTGATTAACTCTTTAAAAAGTTCATCATAGTGCAATTTGCCGATAAGGTATCTGTTTTTGTGGGTAGCTTTCCCGTACACTGTGTCACCAAGGTGCCAATGCTTCTTCTTGTATATCAACACGTTCAGAAATGGTAGCTTGTTGTTACCTTCCACTTTCATGGTAAACTTAATTTCGTTGTGGGCGCTGTTTAGATGCTCCAAGAATTTTTCGAGCTGTTCTCTACGTGTGACAATCATTTTTATTTTCATTTTTCTTTTTACAAATAAAGGTGTTGTTAAAAATTGTTTGTCTTGAAAATGCTACCAACTAGTAGTAAAATTCGCAATTTTAGACTATATTTGTATTATGTAAACGCATATTGACAAAATAAGAAGCTTTACAAACAAGTATTTTAAAAAAGGCTTTACCTTTTTGAAAATAATTCTTTTAATTAGAAGTAAAAACTTTCGTAGTTACTTATTATCAATATTCTTATTACATTGGTGTTAACAATGAAATTTGTTTATAAGGAATCCCGTCAAGTGACGCACTTATGTATTCTACAACAGAAACTTTCTGGGATTTTCTATTACTGTACAAAACCCACTAATTACTAGTAATAACCAATTCTCATTAAAGTAGAGAAAACGAAAAAAAAACACAAACCACCAAAAAACTTATAGGGAAACATTGCTTGTTAAAAGAAGCAAAAATTTCAGGTTTTCCACTGAACGCTACAGGCAAGTTACAAAATTCAAACTTTATTACGCGACATAGAATGGTCTTACCGTCAGACCGTATTGTTTTGCTGTCATATGCGCGAAAGAGCCATAAGTAAAGAATTGGTTCCATGAAAAAAACAGATTTTAAGTTTTTAACGGATCTACACGCTTTCAGCATTTTTAAGACAATTCAAATCTATGGGACTGTGCGCGCGTGTGTATGTACGTGTGCGCGTGTTTGTGCGTGTGCGCGTGCGAGTGCGCGTGCGTCTGCGTGGGAGTGTGCGTGCGTGTGTGTGTGCAGCACATTCGGCAAATATGCGGCACTTCGTTTGAGTGCTGTAGTGTGGTAAAGGTTCTTTTCCGAAATCAGTTTTTTTTGTTTTTACAGAAACGGTACATGATAGCTAGAAAATAATAACACTTTTACTACTAACCTCATGAGTGGCCAATTCAGTGGTGTCAACTTTTTTTCTAAATTCTAACACAATGGAGAATTCAAGATGGTGGAAGAAATTTTTTTCCCTAATTCAGTGACATTTTGGGGAATGGACTTTCAGTTACAGTTAAAGAAAGAATAAAAAAGAAATTAGAATTTGTAAACTTTAAGAAACACTGCATGTCTTGTGGTACCTAAAAAATTGTTCGCATTTAGCTGAAATTTTGGGATGATTAATGCTAATTATCGTTAGCAATAATATAAATATTTAAAACTGTAGAAATGACAGAATTTTAATATTTAATTCAGTGAAAAACATTAATCGGGTCGTTTGTTTTTTTGATGACTCTATGGACCCATAGCAAAAAGTTACCAGTGGCAAAATGAGCATAATTTTTCTTTGGACAACTATTGCCTTTTTGGTGCAATTTCCAGTAACCGAATTAATCTGAAATATTGTAAAGTCAATTATTAAGTTAAGTTTATCACCACAAATTTCTGGCGTAAATCAGAAATTAGGTGACCTAATAAATCAAACTGCTTTGTATCACCAATATATATACTTCACTGTCGAAAAAGGTGTATTTGTAATTTTAGAAGGGAATAGTATTGAGCCACCCAGAGACAGATGTAGAGAAAAAAAACTTTGAAAGCTATCATTGCGAATTGCAACCATTAAAACACAACTTAATCCTTATGTTTATGCTATTAATTATTATCAAATTAACCTGGACACCAGTTAAATGCGTTTGCGTTCACCCCTTATAATGTTTGTGCCCAACGTACAAAGACCTCTCCGAGGGTCCAAAATGTTTCGAGCGGTATTTTAGATTCTTCCCGTACAAATGTATCAGTAGCCATGAGATCACTGAGTACTATGCCGTGAACAAAATGGGTATTTTCTATAGTTGTCACTGTTTTTGGCGACGCCGTAGAATGTGCACGTTGTGACAGGATCCTTTTTTACATTTAAAATACCACAACTACTTTTTAATTAGTGGTCACTGAAGAGCAGATTCAATCCAATACGTCTGTTATGTCCTAACAAATTCTATTGGGTAATAACCTCTTCATACAAGGGTAGCTATTTAATCAGTTCTGTAAGTCACTAACACCGCTACAGAATACAATTAATAACCTTTAAATGACAAACTGTAATAAAACCAGACTTATACATTAATTTAATAAAACAATAAATTGTCAGTAAAAGGTTTTCCATTTTTTGTCCATATTATCTCTTAGATTAACCATGATTATGGCTGCGTAGATAATTACCGTATGACGTATCTGGCATTAAAGCATTGGGATTCGTATTGTTTCAGAAGTATCGCGTATTGATTTATTCCTACTGTCCTCTTTTAGGATTACTTCAGGCAGTGAATGATTAATTGAATCTTAAATAGTAATCGATACTTAATATTGTCCTTAATTATGAAAAGGCTTACCTTCACCTACATTTGGTAGAAAACGAAACTTTGCTTTCCTATAATTTATTCGGTTAATTATTGGACCATACAACGAATTAAAGGAAACATCTTAATCCTAAGCGGGTATTACCTAGAAACTTATTCGGCACGCATTTATTTTTAATTTTTGTTTGGTTACAAAATCTGGTGAATGTATCTGATTATATTTTGGATCAAATAATTAATTGAATAACACTAAGGTTTTAATTAACGTAACCCATATTCATATACAATCTGTATTCTAGAGAGGCACAAATACTCTAAACTAGATTTGGTGAATTTTGGATTTTTACTTGCAAATCATTGGTATTATCCAGAATAGTTAATTATTCTAGTTATCTTGTATTAAATTACACAAGGTAAATTACTTAAAAACCAATTATAGTTATGTGTAAGTTAGTGTAAGGTTTGTAGGCGGAAGTAATAATCTGAATTAATGACACTGAGTTTGTGCGTCATTAGTACATTTTATTAATGACAAAATCCTCATGTAGAAAGTTGATAATATTAATAAATGTAGCAGTATTACGAGCCATTAAGTTTTGTATATAAACACAACACTGAGCACTATGTCATTATTCAAAAAGCGTAGTCTAGCAAAGCCAGCAATGCATTTTAAGGTATACAAGAATCATTATGATAAGCAGTGATATTAACATTAATTGTGAATTTGTTTCAGATTTTAGTTTTATGCGCAGCCGTTGCAGCAGCTAATGCTGGATATTTACAACCAGCTTTGAGGTACGCAGTACCCTCAGCAATTGGTTTTGCAGCTCCTATTCCAGCTATTAGCTATGCAGCTCCATCAATCGCAAGAGTTGAACATTTAGGACCAGCAGTGGCTTCCGTTCACAAAACTGCAGTGTATACAGCCCCTATTGCAAGAACATCTGTTATTGCACCACCAACTGTGCACACTGTTGCTGCAGCTCCATTAATTGCAGCACCTGCCATCCATTCCGCTCCTCTCCATCGTACGGGATATTTAGGGCACAATTTTGGATATGCCGCAGCACCTGCTGCCCTTGGTTATGCAGGAGTTCCATCTTTAGCTTATGGTGGTGCATATCGTGCTGGTTGGTAATCTTATAACGTTTCAACGTTTGAAACCCATAATAAAAAGATATATAAATTTATGAGTAACATAAAAAATAAATTATTAAAAACTTATACAATTTTTCCTTTTAAGAAGCGTGTATTTATGTTTATACTTGCAATCTTTAAAAAGCTTCGATAACAAAAAAGGCTGTTAGTCTTAGTATAGGGTAGTATTTGCAATTATTTTGAGAATCGTTTTATTACATCAGATAATTGTTGATTTAGTAAATGAAAATTCACGAAGGAAAAATAAAATTAAAAAATCACGAGGATATTTCGTATTTATTAGAAAAGCTTAACTAGCAGAGAAACTTTAGAGGTATAGATAGATAGGTTTGCGAAAGCCAAATAATTTAGAAACAATGCATAAAAAAACTAAAGGATTCCAGATTACATTGTAAGTATTGAGTATTTCAGCCTAGATAAATTTTATACAAAGTATGTATGTTGTATTATTTAGAATACCATACCTATTGCTTTGTAAGGTCTTAATGACTTCATATACTTTGGCCAAGCAGAATTATTGAAGAAAAGGTGTATAATGTATTCAGGTGCAGTTCCTTACATGACCAAAGCACATATTTAACCCGTTATAGTACATTTTTGTTTCTGCGTTACATAAGGTGGCAGAGCAAGCACGGATTCACTTGCTATAATTTGACCAAATTATTAATCAAGTAAAAAATGTTCTCCTACAGGTTCTTCTAAGAACGCAGTTTTACAAAACCGTATGAGGCTTACCGCTGCCACCACAGCAGAAAATTTATCTATCATTAAAAAAATAATAGCTTCTTTTGATAATTTTTCTTCTTCATGTGGATAATATGTTCAGCAAGCAATGGCTAGGGAGTGTGTTTTGAAAAGTGAGTGTTCATTAAGGTCATTGATTAATATTTAAAGATTGATATTTATTTAAAACAATTGGTGTTTTCGAAGTCATTACAACGTTATTTGTGTATTGCATACAAATCTCTTGCTATAGTAGAAGAGGGTATTGCACGAAACATGAGTAAATACACACACGCACGCTCGAAGCACCTCACTGATAATCACGCACACGCGTTAGCGCCCGCGCACGCACCGGCACACACACCCACCCACAAACAGATACTTATGGGTGTTTTGCGTAAAGGAATTTAAAAATAATACACCGATGTCTGCAAAATATTTCACTTTTATTCCGATTAGAAGACGCTGATTAATACTAGTAAAAATGTTAAACCAGTGTTGAATGTTACAAGCACGTACTTTATCACTTTTTCGATTTTCTATACCGCTTTGCATGCTATCGACTTTCTTAGTTCTGTAATAGAATATACGAACCTAACATTACCCTCGCATGAAAAAATTCATATGTACCCTAGCCGGGTTTGTGCCAATGGTAACTAAGTTTCACTTGTAACTATTTCTATTATTAACAGTGGAGTCGCACAATATCAAATTACGAATTATTGTAAAGAGAATTTTGAAATACCTACATCCTTTGCATAAAATGACAAAAATATTTACTCGTGTCGGATTGTGTGATCATGGCAGCTGCTATGTTTCATAAAAATGTAACAGAGGATTACTAAGCGGCTATATTTTCTTTTCTGGTGCGAATAAAACTTATTTAGCACTTCTAGAGTTTCTATTATAGTTCTTTTTTTGCTTATTTGTAACTATCTACACATACCTGAACGTTGAAGCGTTGAAAAACGGAACAATCCAAAAAGGTGCTCTGGGGAGTTACATTAACCGTATTTAACCGATTGTGTATAAAATTATGAACTATTCCGAAATCTTACGCTAACGATACATAGGTAGGGTTTGTTACCAGATTCCCCATACTGTTACAGTGAAATAATTTGCAATATAAATTATTAAAACTCTTATTGTAAATTAAAGTATCTTTGCAGAATACAACTGAGATATTCCTTAAACATAACGCCGTGATCAAATCGATGGTGGGCACTTACGGGTATGGGTTGCATAACTTATACTTACGGTATTTAGGACATAATAAAGTGACTATTTAAATGACTAGTTAGACTTACTAATGTTTGGTGTTGCTAGAAGCGAAATTTTAAATCTAACTGTGCGTATAAAACAAAGTGACTAAATATGGGCGTAACGGGTTTTTTCAGTAATCCCAAGTAGCATTAGGAAAGTTTGGTAATGTGGTATACCTGAGCAAAAGTACTGATTGGCATTATTAACTCATTCCCTGCCGTGATCCCCATTTGGGGAGTTGGGTGGGTGGGTTGGTGGGTAGCCGGGCGCGTGTATGCGTGCGTGCGTGCGCGCGAGCTGGAGTGCGTGGGTGTGTGTGTGTGTGTGTATGGACGTATATTAGTAACCACGATAACTCCAGAACGAAATTACCTACGTATTTAAAATTTTTATTTAAGCTTGTTTTCATATGGCTTAGAGCTGAATAGATTTTGGGAGAAATTCAGGGGCGGAGAGGGGGGGGATTATTAGGGGTAGTTTTTGGGTCCTATCAAATATTCCTAAAACAGCTGCATCTTTCAAAGATATAAAAATACCTGGATATATACCTTAAACACATCTATGCAGTGTCTAAGGTAAAATTTAAGTGTTAGTTCATTTTTTTTTCATTTATCTGAATAACGATTAATTTTATAAGAAAAAGTGTAGACGTATTTTTTAACTATAATTTAATTTTACATAAATTTTCCTTACAAAGTTTTTTAATGGAAATCGTAATAAACGTAAAAATTAAATAAATATGATTGAAAATGCTGAAGCTGTTTTATCGATATTGTTATAGAAGCGGGAGGCTGTGAAATTTTGTTATACGTTAACATGTATTTATTTGTATGCATCTCTATCTAACATGAAGTTTTAAACGTCATTCTGATATAAATTACTGTTTTTCATTTAACAATGTTGCCTATTTTAGTAATGAGCTTCTTATGAAAGATGTTGCATAGTTATCCTAAAAAATGTTACTAAAATTATTTCATTTCTTTTAATTTCCATTATGTAGGTTGGAAGATCATGTGGTGTTCCACGCCAGATATTTTTGTATGGTTAACGGTAAGTTACCGCTATTGGATTTTCGGAGAAATATTGCTAGTGCGTATTTGAATATGCACTCCTCATCTGATCCAAAAAATAGCGGAAGGCCATCCTATAGTGTAAATTCTTAAAAACGCGTTCCAGAGATAAATCGAAAAGATCCTGTTGGTAACTATTTAGAGAGAACATTTGAAGGCAAGCAAAAAAAATGTGCAGTCTGTAAGACAAATGTTAATGTTAATTTTGAATTTAATCAATGCGAAACAAAATTTGGCAGGTAATGGGTTAAAAAAAAATCGGTTGTAGTAGCTTTTCTAAAATCCAGTGGAATAAATACGCAATTCTATTCACCCAACATTGGATTGCGTTAACATTTTTTTTCATTTCAAAGATAAACCTTCTGGTTCAAAAGTTGGATAGAGAAACAACCAATATCTATGTAATTACAAAGGAAACATTTTTTCTTCTATATGATTACTAATCAAACATCAAACAATGACCTTAATTTGATGACATAATTTATAAACGGAAGTAATAAAACCTAATAACTAGTAACACTAAATTGGAAAATCTTAAGTAGAAAGTTGTTTCGTATTTCTTATAACTTTGGCAGCATTTATAGTGGTAGGTTTATAACAAGATCTGTTGTTACTTTTTATTACGTTTAGTTCGTCAATTATATATATATTATTTCGTTGTGATTGCTAGTATTTCCGGAAGACATTGATCCTAATAATTCCCTTAACCAATGGACTAACTTATTCGGATTATTCACGGTACAAACTCTATAGGTTTATTATTGTATCGCAATAGATGCAGTCCACCACCTCTTTGATATAGAAGTTGTTCGAGATCTGGTGGCTGGAGGTGCAATAGATGATGCTGCAAAACGTTTTCTAGGTTTAAGTAATGGTTTAATGATTTCAAGGTACTTCTTACTATTAGTTCCTCGGATTTGATCATCAGGTTTATAATTACGTCGGGCAGCATGCGTACGACGCAAAATGTCATTGTATTGCTGTAGATCCTCTTTTGTATCCCTAGGAACTTGTTTAAAAAGTAGTTCATATAATCCCGGTGTTACCTCATAGTCTAGGGATGATATATCGGGAAGAGCGATTCGCAAATTTTCTCCAACAGAATCTAGTTACAGTATCGCCAATAAAAATTCTCTTCTTCAAGAATAAAATGCACACCGTACGTTAAGTCATATTCATCTTCGGTATCTCTAAAGATACCTTCGACGTAGTATTTCGCTAATCCGTCGTATTGATCAAGATACTCTTCAAAGGCGGGTTGAGATCCAGCTAGTAGTTCCGATTTTAATTGTTGTAAAGTATGAGTTACCACCTCGTCGTCATGTGTGACATCAGCAATTACAGATTCCTGTACAGGTCTGGAAATGGTGTCAGGAACAATAGTACGCGGTTAGGTTTTCGGTGTATAATGTAAAATACTTCATTTTCATGTGCAATGGACTCCTTTTTCCGACTTCTGGCGGAGTTCAGATTTGATGAGAGAACCGTCATTTTAGTAATTAATTGTTTTAATGGTTGTGTGATAGGTTTAAAGTGTGCCTCCATTGCACGTTCTGTAAGTGCAGTATCTTCTTTCAAACTAGCATATTATGTTGCACACTCTTGCGAGCACGCAAAATGTCTTGTACTAAGCGCTCCTCCATTACGACTGTACGTTGACAGTCCTACTAGATTATTTATACTGCAATGAAACAGTCAAATCTCTTACGGTAACGACCGTTTTTAACATCACTTTCTTTATAACGTGATCATCATACACATGCTTGAGATTAGTGTGATCTTGTTGAAAAAGAACAAGTAAATTCGCATTATCACGTATAAGCTGTTCTGGAATTGAAGAATACGTTTGACACAGATAGAAACAATCATTATTTCGATGTCTGCCAAAACAAAATGATCTCTAATTTCATTTTGTTTATGACATGCTACATCATCAAAAATCATTATTGAATTTTTACGGGACTCACTAGGAGATATAAAATCACTATTATCACTGTATTCGAAATACCTAATTTCCTTTATGGGCGCCAGTAACTCCCGCAGGTACTGGTATTTAGGTTGGTATAAAGATTTTTGCAATATAGACATTTTCAATACGTAAGCCATTTGGATGTTCTAATAAGCTAATCATAACATTGGTTTTTCCACAGCCGGATGGTCCGACGATTATACCTCGTTTACATCCCCTTTTAGTAAACCTCGGTGTTTAGAGTAGTGCTCCTTGTTAGGAGTAATGTCATGATTTTTATAGGTAATTCTGTATCTTGCGGAATGAAACGGATGTCACCATTATGGCACTAACACGACTTGTATGGCGCTTCTATATATACACAGCACGTGCTGAAAGTAGTTAGTAGTAAGTGTCAGTCAGTGTGGTATACATCCCACCGTCATAGGAAAAAAGGTTCAGGATTAATTAATACTTTAATAAATTACCCGTGCAGTTGCATATACCCGGATATCGATATTGTGGGCCAGATACCAGTTTACAAAAACGATTAGCTCGTGGCGACAAAGGTATTAATGAATTGGACGAAGCGTGTAAAGAACACGATATTGCATACTCCCAGTCAAACGATCTAAGACAACAACACATAGCCGATAAGACTTTACAACAAAAGCTTGAAATAGATTTCGTTCTACCGACGCTACTTTTGGAGAAAGGGCAGCTGCATTAACCATAGCTGGTATAATGAAAGGAAAACGGACAATGGGAATGGGTGGCAAATCACGGAAAGGACAAAAGAAATTGGAAATGGGAAACAAATCACGACGAAGGAAGCATTCTCGCAGAGCAATTTCGTTTAATAAAGCAGTCCTTCCAGTCCGACGTCGTGTTGGTGGTAAACTTCGATCTTTAAAATCGACTATACAACAAGCCTTGAGCGCTGTAAAACAAAAAAATTATGTCACCCAAGAGCAGAATATTACCAATACCAAAACGTGTAGGATTCATCCCTCTTATTCCCCTCTTTGCAGCATTAGGAGCTTTAGGGTCTCTAGTTGGCGCTGCTGCGGCAGTCGCAAAAGCGGTAACTGACGCAAAAGCTGCGACAAAAACGTTAGAAGAAACCAAACGACACAACCAGGCAATGGAAGCAGCTGCATTAGGAAAAGGTTTATACATAAAGCCATATAAACGAGGGTTAGGTATATATTTACAACCGTATTCAAAAAACTCTCACTGAAGCTACCACGTCACGCCTTAAGTAATGTTGAGCTATCAAAATTTGTGGAACAATTAAACATTCCCTATTTTAGAGGATATATATATATATATATATATATATATATATATATATATATATATATATATATATATATATATATATATATATATATATATATATATATATATATGCGAGATAACTACACACGAATCCATGCGAATGAATGTGGTATTGTGAATCTGGATGAACAAAATAACAAGGGTGCACACTGGACAGCTTACATTAAGCGTAACAGGCATATTACATATTTTGATAGCATAGGACATATTAAACCACCCTCTGAATTACTCCACTATTTTAAAAGTGATGGTAGCAGAAACACAATTGAGTATAACTTTACCAAGGTTCAAGATTTTGATACATACAACTTCGCTCATTTAGTCATTTAGTCTTACAATTTTATGATGACTCGTACTGATTTTCAGTAGTCGTTACGTGATCGTAATGTCGTACACATTCACATTTACCGGTAAAATTGTGTCTTGCAAGCAACCTTTAATCCACCGCTTTTTCTTGAGAATGAGTCAGAATATGTAATGGAGTTGACTAGTTTTGAATCTTTCAATACTATACAGAATGTTACTTCAAAGAACAACCAACTCGTGTTTGGAAACGATAAAATTACAATACCAACAGGATCATACGATCGCGGATGAGTCAGTGAAGGGTTCGAAAGCATTTATGCATTTACAAGCGAATAATAATACTATGAAACAAGTATGAAAGCAACCCATGACATTAACTTCAATGTGCAAAATTCGATAGGACCTATGCTGGGATTTAATAAAACTGTTTACCAGGCTCAGAAAGTGCATACCTCTGATACTCCTATTAACATTATCAAAATTAACTCATTAATTATCGAGTGCAATATAACAAGTGGTAGTTTTAAAAATGGTGAAACATCACACATAATTCATCAGTTCTTTCCCAGTGTACCAGCGGGCTATAAAATAATAGAGTCCCTCAACATGTCACATATCTACCTATCAATACATCTACCATTTCGACAATAACACTTAAAATAGTAGACCAAGACGGAGATCTCGTCAATTTTAACGGGAAGTCATAACGATAGGACTACATCTACAGAAAATATGGTGACGCACGTAACCAGAGCAAATCAAACTATAAAAGATCAAAGTGTGGAAAGGTGAGAGTCAGTAACCGTTCAGCGCCCAAACAATTGACACCGCAGAACAATTATTGGAAAGTCTCGGCTTTACAGTACTACAATGAGTGTATTAAACGTTAATGAAAAAGTTGTCGTTGATAATGCTATCGTTAATTCCGAACTGCACTCATCAGCCATATTCTACCAAATTTGGAAACAATTATGAAGTCCGGATACCCACTCACGAAGACATGTGCACTCTACTATCCGAAAGTTATGTCTACGTAGAGGGACGATTATTACGACAGGATGGTACTGTCTCGAACACCGCCCGGTTCGTTAATAACGCCCAATGATCTCGCCCGTCATGAAAATGCAGGTTGGTTTCCTACATCAAACAGTACACTAACAAATGCTCAAGGATACTTTAATGTTTGTATACCTTTGCGAATGCTACTTGGCTTTGCCGAAGATTACAATAAAGTGATTTTGAACATTAGACAATAACTGGTATTAATTCGTAGTAACATTGATGCCGGCGCAGTAATTTCAACTGTAGAAGAAGCATTACAAGTTAACATAGATATATTGGAAAGTTCCACACATAATTCCAGCATTAGCAGAGGAGTTGGCGTTAACGAAATACATTGATAAAAATGTAAATACGCTAGTAGCATTTAGAAGTTGGGAAACCCACATATATCCCGTCGTTCCAGCAACAGATACGCATACATGGGCAATCAAAACATCTACTAGTATAACACCTAGATACGTTATTATAGGATTTCAAACTGGGCGAGAGAATAATGTTATGCAAGAGACGAGCAGATTCGATAAATGTGCACTAAATAATATTCGCGTGTTCCTGAACATGGTTCGTTATCCGTATGATAATCTCAACGTTAATTATGATAACAATTGCTTTGCTACGTTGTATAAAATGTTTGCTAAATTCCAAATGTCGTATTACCAAAGAGATGGCAACCATTACTCACCCCTACGCAATTTACCACGGCTGCACCGTTGATTGTCGTAGATTGCTCAAATCAAAAGAAGCATTGCACTCTAAAGCAGTAATTCTTCGTGTGGAGTTTGAAACAGCGGCAAACATAACTGCCAATACGGCAGCATACTGTGTTATACTCCACGATCGTTTAGTTACATACAACGCGTTAACCAAAGCAGTACGTTAGTTGTAATATAATGTCCATCATAGTCGATGTACAAGGGTTTAAAATTTCAAAATCTTTTATACCAAAAGAACTCGCCATTTATAATGGGAAACAAATTGCCTATTTTATTTTTAAATCACCGTATCCCTGGCACGTTAGATGCTGAGAGTCGTCGTCAAGCTAAAGTGTTATTTAACAAAGCTCTGACCTAGCGCGAAAAATGGGCTAGAACCCCGTCTTGCTACAACATATTTTGTGCCTGCATACTGGGCGGTTTGTTTGTTAAAAGTTCGAAATACAATTGACTGGTCATTTATTGACCACCGATGTTGGTAGTCAATTTTTCGCACAGTTCTTGGATTTTCCATAGCGTAATAGTGAAAATTATGCATCCATTGATGTGAAATGTGGCCTCATAGGAAAATAATACGTTTATAAAAAATAATGGATTTTCTTGAAGGCGGAATCGAGCTCACTCACAAAACTCAACTCTACACTGAACGTCATTTTCAATCGGAGGCTAGTGCAGTTGAATGTGGTATGCATCAAAATGTATGATAAAAGTATCTGAACGCATCTTTCACTTATTCCAACTTCTTCTTCCACACGGGTTTACCTAATGTTTGGATTTTCTGTAACTGTAACAATACTGCTAATTGAGTTTGATGATTTGTAATCGTTTTAACCCTTTCATCGTTTTTGTAATGCGCGCTTCCTGTTTCAAGAAAGCGCCCGTGCAGTCTGCTAAAGCTTATTGGTTTAGGATTGCACCTTCCGGGAAACTAAGCCGCATATATTCTACTTGCTGAAAAACACTTATTACCATTCCCCAATACAAAATCATGCCAATCAGCTCTTTCTTTCAAAAATCTATTTTTTAAAATAGCATGTTATGCACTATGGTACTTATGTATTTCGTAAGCATAATGTCAGAATTATTTTTTAAATAAATATTGTTGTTTTTCCATAGTTTACTAAATTTTTTTTATACTTTACTGATGAAATTGGCATAATTCTGGTTTTTTGTAAATATGGTAATAACGGTCCAGAATTTTAATACACTTGTAATACAAAAAATATTTGTATTTAAATTCTGCATTTGATTGAAAAACTGGTTTGAAGGTAATTTTTGGAAACAAAATTTAGATACCCTGTATAAAATAAGAAATAAAGTATTTAATGTCAAACTATCGTTAGACTTCACACTATGTAGCTCGGACAAAACAGATGTAAGACAGTGTTTTAAATAATTTTTTCCAGACGTGCAAAATAATTTTTTATTGTTTTTAATTTATTGCTCGTAAACTACTAAGGCAAATTAAAAAAAATTTTGGGAAATAAAAAATAACACAAAAAAGAACTGAAATTTACAAAAAATACAGGGTGTGCCATTTAAAAAAAATCATTTTGTCGTCATTATTTTTGGGCCACCCTGTATATGCAAAAATATTTTCTACAAATACACCCATATGCATAGTATAGGTCTGCGTTCGGACAAAATTCCTAACTCAATTGGTATATGAGCTATGGATGCCTGACACATTATTACAGGGCCCTGTATATAACTTTAAGCACTATCTTAAGGTATTTACTTATATTCAAATTAATTTGTATGTAATAAAGGTTTAAGCCACATTTTTTTTTGAAAGACAGTATTTTCATTAAAAACGTGTTTTATTTAAAATTCTCTTGGCCATTCTAAGAACAAAAAATGTACCCTTTATGTTAATTTTATTCTGTATTTGGCATTTGAGGATTTAGTTCAAAACACTCCCGTTGGTTTTCTCAAAAATTCAGTTTGGTCGCATGTACCGTTGTTGTTCTGTCTTCATTTGTTTATGGATGGCATTTATGTTAGGGACTATAAATGATTAACCATCGTCGTAGTATGATTTCCTTAGACCTTTAGTTATTCATTGAATATAAAACAGTGGCCGATTCTTAATATTATAGTAGGTTAAACAAATTTTGTTTTTCCCCTGTTTTCTTGTATAATTGTTAAAATTGTAAAATCACACACACAAAAAATATCTTAGGGCCAACCGGACAATACAAAAAATTATTCGCATCCACGTTTTTTCAGATATTGTTTGTAAACGGGGTTTGTTGCGATATTGCAGGCTCACATTCCATTAATATAAATAATTTCTACATACATAAAGACAAAATTTCCATCGATTGGGGTTTGAATCTCGATAGAGTTATTACCTTTGAACTTATTCGTTCATAACAAAACTTGTAATAAATTTCACATGGTAATTAAAAAAATCCAATTAAGGGACATGTTTAATTCAGTGTATGGTTTTTAGGCGGAAGTGATAATCTGTAGTAATGACAATGAATTTATTCATCATTAGTAACTAATACTCAATGACAAACTCCTCAAGTAGAAAGTTGATTTTATTCGTAATAAATTTGGTAGCACTAAATGTATTCGTCATTAAGTTTCATATATAAATTCAACACCGAGCACAATAAGTCATCATTCAAACAGCGTTCTGAAACAAAACCAGCAATGCATTTTAAGGTATGCAAGAATCATTATTATACATGGTGATATTAATATTAATTGTGATTTTGTTTCAGATTTTAGTTTTATGCGCAGCCGTTGCAGCAGCTAATGCTGGATATTTACAACCTGCCTTGAGATACGCAGCACCCGCGACAATTGGTTTTGCAGCTCCATCAATCGCAAGAGTTGAACATTTAGGACCAGCCGTGGCTTCAGTTCACAAAACTGCTGTGTATACAGCCCCAATTGCAAGAACGTCTGTTATTGCACCACCAGCTGTGCATACCGTTGCTGCAGCTCCTTTAATTGCAACACCTGCCATCCATACAGCTCCTCTGTATCGTGCAGGATATTTAGGGCACAGTTTTGGACACGTCGCAGCACCCGCTGCTCTTGGTTATGCAGGAGTCGCACCTTTAGCTTATGGTGGTGCATACGGGGCAGGATGGTAATTTGAAAAGTCTCAACATTTGAAACTCTTCAGAAGATGTGTAAATTTATTTGAGTAAACATGAATAATAAATTATTAAATATATCTTTTACTATGGTGCATTCAGCATTTTTTACCCCAGAACTTGTAGTTATAATTACGAGACAACTTCTGGATTAAGCAATATAGTATTTATGAAAATGAGAACATCTACGATGTCATACATAATTAAATATATTCACCATTTTAATTGCATTTTCAAAGTTTCAGTAATATTAAACGATAAGTAATTAAAATACTTAGTTTTTGGGTTTTTAAATGCTGTATTTCAATTATGTACAATAATGGGAAAGGTTTACATATTCATAAAAACGATAAGTTGCTTAAATATAGTGTTTCGAATTTAATATAAAGTGATTTAATTTATATTGCAGCCAAGGCGTACACAATATATTATTGTACTGATATAGTAGTTCTGTGAATTGTCGATGAAAGCTTTTAGTACCATATAGTATAAGAATAAGACGGGAATGAAATGTTCTGCTTGAAAGGGTACGAAACTATGCAAATTGCATGCAATACGTTTTGTTTTCTCTGTTTCACCGGTTTAATCGGCTTTCCCCGTATAACACAATCCGATTACGATATACATGTTTGTTTCTACGGAAAACACAAACATTATGTGAATTTCATAATACGAGGGCGAATCAAATATAAACCGTAATTTTTTTTTAATTTATTGGGACATGGTAAAAATATAAAGGTTTAAAATTATTTTTCTACATAACCTTCTGATTTCGTGATACACTTTTCCCAACGGATGGGTATATATTTTTATTCCATTGTGATAAAACAAAGATGGTTGTACCATTAGACAATTGTGGACGACAGCTTCAACTACAACGTCGTCTTCAAAACGTTGTCCGTAAAGAGCTTCTATCTTTGGCACAAACAGGTGATAATCAAAGGTCGATAAGTCCGAACTGTGAGAAGAGCCAATTTTTTTTCCGAATTGTGGCAGCTGTATGGGGCTGGGTATTGTCTTGCAGCTGGATAATGTCTCTTATGGAAAATCCGCACCTTTTTCGATTATACGCCTTTTATGTCTAGTCTAAAAGTTGGCAGTAGTACATGACATTTACACTTTGACGTTCGTCGAGAAAATTAATATACAGGTTGGCCAAACGAGGGCGGAAGATTGTATAAAGACGCAATAAGTTAGAGAAATGATTTTTGGCCTAGGGATAGATATCAATAGGTACTACATTTTAAAAATATTTTTGATCATACAAGGTGTTTCTTGTTATTGGAGCAAACTAAACATACTTTTTTAAATTGAACACCCTATATATTATTACATTTTTGGAAAGCCCATAAAATACGCCTTCATTCGATACCAAATTGTATGGGTCTATCTCCTTTTTGGTTTCAGAAATATTCAATTGTTTTTCGAAAAAATTATCCCACTTGCGGTCGCCGCCACTGATTTTTTAGGCCACTTTTGATTATTTTAAAATGACATAAAAAATGTTGGTGGTCTTGCAATATTTTGAAGTATTCTAATTTTCAGATTTTTAACCCCCCCCCCCCCCCCATGAAGTTCGTGTCATTCGATGTCTCTTTTGATATTCTTTGTTTTCATCAAGTATGTCTTACACCTAAAATTTATAATTTTCGAAATATTTTCAGTTTATTTGAGTAATACAAAAAGAGTGAAAATAGACGAATTACGTTGGCCATTGGATTGTAGTTACTAAAAAAATTATTCAAGCAAAAACAAGAGTTAATGTAATAATTACAAAATGATTTAATAAATTATTTTAAATTTAACCGACTTTTTTGAAAAAAATTAATGCATAAAACACTCTTGCTTGTAAGACAATTTGAATCAGTCTTTAGCAAAATTTCACTCATTTTTTACATCTTTTTGTAAATGTAAACGTGTAAAGATGGTCATGGAATTATAGTTTCATGCTAAAGAATTTTTTAATCAAGTTGTATTACTCTATAAAAGAAATTTTGGCATTCGTTTTCATGCTAAAAAATTTTTCAATTTAAATTTGCCTAAAAGCAAGAGTGTTTTGTGCAGTAATTTTGATCAAAAGGGTCTGTTAAATTTAAAATAATTCATTAAATCAACTTGTTACAGTGACATGCCCTGTACATTATTAAAAAAAGTTTGAAAAGTAAGATATTTCAAAATACCTACTGCAGGACCAATAACAATTTTGTCATTTTAAAATAAACAAAATTCGCCTAACAAATCAGTCGCGGCGATCGCAAGTAGGATAATTTTTTCGAAAAACAATTGAATATCTCTAAAACCAAAGGACCGTATTTTTTGGACTTTCCGAAAATCTAATAATATACAGGGTGTTTCATTAAAAAGATACATAGTTTAGTTTGCTCCAACAACGTGATATGTAAAACACCCTGTATGATCAAAAATATTTTTAAAGTGTAATACCTGTTGATATCTACCCGTGGTCCAAAAACAATTTCTCTAACTTATTTCGTCTTTGTGCAATCGTCCACCCCCTCCTCGTTTCACCATCCTATATAATATTCTTATTTCTTTTAATTTCCACCTTGTAGGATGGAAAATCGTGTGGTGTTCCACACCAGATACTTATGGTTGAGTTAAGCAAGCAAAATGATTGAGTAGTCATGGTTTACGTTGATACAAATACATAGACGTCACACATTTATTTTTACCTTTGCTCGGTAGAATGGTAAGTAATCACTTACCCGTGATGTTTACTTTTCACAACCAATGCAATTAACTATGAAGAGAAGAGTCAACGTATCGATTGAAACACAACATAAAAATAATTGACAAATACGCCTGATCGAACTAAAATATAGCAATAAATCTCTTACAAACATTTTGGAACTCAAAGTGTTATATAAAAATTATTCATAAAGGAATACTCGAATAAAATGAGGCCGGTAACCAATTTTGTCACTAAAAAGTTGTTTACATAGTTACAATATGGTTAACAGTTAAGTTTTATTTAAAAAACATTAGCTTTACGGTACCCATGTCAAATACACCAACGGTGCTTCTATAGAAGGATATGTTATCCAGTTCCTTCAGTAACATACACTTAAGGAAAAAGTTAACTTTGCAGAGTTTTAAGGCACTATGACCTATTTAATACTTCCAAACGATTCCGGACCAATGTGCATAGCACGTAAGTTTGTTGGCAGGATTGTTTTGTGTTGTGTAGGTATGTGAAAGGTTTTAATTTAAAAAAAAGAACAAATTTATATTTTACTTACCTACATCTAATTATAACATGTTTGCTTATCGGCTACATTGTTAATGTTTCAGTTGAACTTCTGTGTCCAGCTAATACGTAAGACCAATGCACAAAAGCACTACTTTAGGCAAAACCTACAAGATCCCAAAGAGCGCACAAAAACGTGTACAAGAAGGCTTACAAGAGCGCACGTCATCCTACTTAATTCCATAAAACTACTACAACAGTTGTTTCTCTCTCTATAAAACGTTTGACTTAGCAACTATTTCTACAACTTTTCATTTACGGAAGATGTTCACAAAATTACACACCTTCTATCTGTGAGAAAAAAAAGAAGGGTAAAGCCGACATAATCGTTTATTCGTTTATTTAACTGTAACTTCATTATTATCTATTTAAAAGTGTCCGATAATAGTATACCTATCCAAATCCTTCGTAAACAAAATGCTCTATATAGATCCTATTTACCTTTTTGAAATTTTAAGTCTGTTACATACCCAATGTGGCGGGAGCAACGGAGTATAAAAATGCCGGAGCTCAGATAACCGGAGGCACTGGTTGGGTTGGTGTGTCTATTAATAAGGACCTAAACAGAAAGGGTTCACTGCTCACCAGTAGATCTTGAAACAACCGTTAGCTTAGAACGGTTCGGGCTTGGGGCAGGAAAAGTTGTAATTCTGGGCGCAAGGAGTTGCCCCCCCATAGACATAAAGCACCACTATCCCGACTCCTGGATACAAGAAGGTGCATTGGATAAGTAAGGAACAGTAAGCGAAAGGGAGGAAGAAAACAGAACCAAAGAGAATCAACTACAGTAGGGTAATAAAAGAAAGTTTATTCGTAATCTTTGTTTTTTTTCCCAAGACTGTCCCAACTAAATTTATATTAACATTTTAGTATTTTAATCGCTACTAAGAACTGAAGTAATCCTATTACGACTCAAGATGACCCCAAATGTAACCCATACACCAAATAAACTAAATTCAATATTTGTAGTACGTTGGCAAGTTGTCGGGTAACGAAATTCGACCCAAAACAAAGTAATTATTGTTTAAAAATTTAAATAATTAATTCGAGACGTTTCCCTTCTGGGTAATCAAAGGCCTTTCATTTAGTGATCTGAAAGAAAACATACATTTTCGTTACAACATAAGCGTTTTGAATAACCCAAAACAAAATAGTGAATAACACTTGCCGTGGTTTACACAGATCAGTAGGTAAGATTGGAGACTTCTGGAACACACCACAATTCCATGGTTACCACAAATCCAAGGTCGCCACAATACCAAGTTCAACAAAGCGCAATGTTTAACCTAATTACGTATCATTACCACAAACCCAAGGCCACAAACCCCGCTTTCCTATTCCACAATTACAAGGCCATCCGTGTGACCTACTTTAATATCGCGCGTTCATGTTCCACAATTGCAAGGTCATCACTGTGACCTACTTTAACATATCACGAGTTTATGTTCCACAATTATAAGGCCATCCGTGTGACCTACGTTACCCTTAACCACCTGGTTGCCACTCTAGCTCAAGGCCACCTCACTTGTATGTTTTTTGCCAACTTGTGTGTTTTTGCCCACCCTCGCTTTTTACCAAAATAAAATAAATCGATATGTTAATATATTTAATTCATGTAGAAATAGAGACATGTACAAATTATGTTTAATTCATGTAGAAATAAAGACGTACAAATTATATTTAATTCATAGAAATATGTACAAATGTATTAATCATATATATGATTTTCTTTAGGAATAAAAATATTTTGATTTAGTACAAGTGCAGAAGTTCCTCCACTTCCGTTTCATTACATCTGCGTAGACGTGGTGCGAGCAGCTGAGCATACGTCAGTGTGGTGCCCATCGTAGATGTTCCTGTAACGGATTGACATCTGGCTGCCATCGGTTTATTCTAACCCCACACACGAAACATTCAACCGTGTCGTCTGCAGATGTGGAAATGAACCCTGCTGCAGCAAGCGATGAGGGTGAGTGAACTCCAGACCATGTTCGATAGGTTAGTAATCGTTTATCGAAACAGTTGTAATACTGAGGATAATAAAAGTTTGGGTCACACATGTTAACACTAGCGAAAACAGTATGATACTGACAGGAAATAATTTTATATGATATACAATATATACAATATATATACAATATGTACAATATATACAATATATACAATAGATACAATAAATACAGTAAAAAGATCTCTCGTCTACGTAGCACCTTCATCATACAGTATACATGAGTCATCATTGTACACATCGTATAACTGTGTGAGAGGTGCCCTACACTAGGAACACCAGTAGTATTCGTGCGACAGGTGGTATCGCGCAGTCCAGCGTTCCATGTGCATATGATGGTCAATGAGATGGTTTCAATCGGGCGAAACAGCAATGACACAAATGCATGTAGTCCACCAGATGGTAGCGGACATATATTGATACAATGTGGGCATATGCTGTTACACTGCTTTCCGCAAAATGCTCGCGTATTAAGTTGTTCAATTTGGCAAACCACGCTGAATTCCTTTGAACTAGTTCATATTTATTTCGTAGCACTTTAGTTATGAAAAAAAAACCTGTAGTATTCCTTTCTTTTCAAAATTTACCCAGTTCGGTATTAATTGGCATGTCCGTCGCGCAATAAGTTTAAATAGAGTTTTTGGCTGGTAAGGCTCAGTAGTCTCCCAATCGTCTTGCACTGTAGTAACTGACATAGTGAAGATCTTTAACTATGGCATATGTAAAAAACCCCTCTTTTTAAATATATAGAAAGAAAATGAGTAGGGGTATGTAACCTTGTGTGAGCTCGTTGTGGCAAAGTGGAACTGTAAGCAACCTTGGAAATAAGTATGCCTAGGAATCCTTGGAGTAGTGGTGAATAGAGGTTGAAAAAAAAAAAAATGAGTAACAGTTTTGAACGAAAAACCTTGAAAAGGTGGCACTGCTAAGGTTGCTGAAACAATGTGAAGGTCACGTAAGTAGGCTTGAGGAGGACACATAGTGGGAGAGTGTCATATATTAAATTATACGCTTCTGATAGTGAAGAAGCTGATGTCTATTTAGGATGGGAGTCTATAGAACAGTTATGGAGGCTTTTGAAGATAATAAAGTACCGATTGGAGTTAGAAAATACTGTGAACTTTCCAGAGTTTTATAAAAACCTAATAAAGTCGACAGCGGTAATTCCTGAATGTAACATTCACCAAGTTATAGTTCCATTGCATGATGTATTTGAGGTCAACATAGCCTGCCTTCTGAAATGGAAGAATTTGCCAAGGATGAATTATTTCTTGATATGGATCTTGCCAAACCTATAACTGAAAGGGGGGGATAACGCGCTTGTAGTCAGTAGGGATAGTATTAGATGTTAGAGTCGTGGCCTAAAGCTGTAGATTGTGTTCGTGCAGTCCAAAGACTAATATGTCAGTTACAATCATTAGAATTCGATGCTGATCATGAAAAAGTGTATGGAATGGGTAGATTTAGTGATGACTATTTAGATAATCTAGTTAATAAGTATGGGGAGGAATATGCCTTTGAGAAATACTTAAAATCGCATGTAGATGGTATAGAGTGTATTTGTTGTATAAAGCGATTAATAGAAGACCTTAAAGAAATATCATTGGAACAATTTGTACACGAAATAGAAAGATATTTACTGAATTTTGAGCCATCAGATGACGACTCACCCAGTGAAGAAAGTGTGCATTAATGAATTCAAAACGCAGTTCACTACATAGTAGTATGGGAGTTGGCTCTCACAGGCATGTGCGAAAAGGAGAAACAATTAGCTAGAGATTCTGCACGATTTAAAATAATAATAGATGTGGTAATATAATTTCACCAATCCTCGAAAAGCAGCATCGTGAGTGTACGTTTGTCAAACACTTTAGTAGTATGTAGTGATATATGTATATGATAGTATTAATAAAAAAGTAAAATAAAAAATATTTATTTATTGCATAATAATATTACAGTATATATAATTAAGCGTACATAGCGTATTACACAATATCTTTGGTAGAAGTCCAGGAATTGTGAGAAGTATCAAAACCCAACCACTTAACGAGACCTTTATTCCCTTGACGTCGGATTACACGTTAAACTAGGTGAATGTCTGGATGTTTACACTTTGTAGTTCGGGCTCATAGAACCGACCTTGAATCTCCTCATCTCGACTATCACGTAGTGTGTAGGCGATTGGACTTGAATGTTTGACTGTTGATATTCGAAAGACTTCATAACTCCAATTAGGTGTGTAACCCTTAGAGAATATGCTTCTATGTTTGCTAATGCGTACATGTTCACTCACTTTAAATTTAGGTGTTTTACGGTCAAGAATTTTTGACATTTTAAATGTTTCAAAATAGATACTATTCTTTTCCGTTACATCTACCGGTTTGTATCCGGTTGTTCTATGCTTTCTTGAATTACTCTGCGACAATGTGAGGCAAGATTAATAGCCACTTATAGGATCCTTGCATGCTGAATGTTTTCCACATTATTGCTTTAAGGGTGCGATTTACACGTTCGACTATGATACTTTTCAAGGTGGAAAACTACTGTAATGTTTGATATTGAATTTTTTTCATTACTTTTTAAATTCAGCATTATAGAATTCAGTTCCCATATCAGTTTGTATATGTGTAGGCGTCCTTTTCAGACAAAAGTTTATCCATTACATTTGCAACTAGTTTACCATTCTTGCGTTTAATGGAAAAAGCCCAGACATATTTAGAGAAGGCATTTATTATTACTAAAATGTATCCATATCCTTTATTCACCCGAGCATAAGGTATCATTTCCACTAAATCGGCTTGAAAGAGATCATTTAAACCTTTTAGTACTAGACAACGCCGCGGAAAATTTCGTCTTGCTGGTTTGCGCAGTTCTTCAACAACATCGGCTTTACTTATTGTTCGCTTGAGGTTTTAATAGAAGTTCTAAGATGAGTGATTGTTCCTTCGTAAATTTGACACCGTCTGGTATTATAGGTTGAATCACAGCTTCCTGACGTGTAGGTTGAGTAATTAGATACATTGGTGTTGTATACAGCACATCATCCAGTTGAAGATGAATAACTCGAGGTGACCATCTACAATGCACTATTGTACCCTCTGTATAACTAAACAAATATTTACCATCGATACCCAATGGAATATCTACTGTTTCATTATGCAATAAACCTTATAAGGTAAAATAAGTTTCGTAATAGTTATCACCTTCTTTCGTATCATCCCTGTGACGATGAACAATATCTTTCCCAAATTTATCCACTGTCATTTGATGATGAAGATGCCCGCCAAATTTATCTATTGGCATCACTGCTGGACATGTAGTACTATCTTTAGTGATAGTCGTCGTAACAATGAAAGGAAATGATTATAGTGGTAGGTTTATAACAAGATCTGTTGTTACTTTTTATTACGTTTAGTTCGTCAATTATATATATATTATTTCGTTGTGATTGCTAGTATTTCCGGAAGACATTGATCCTAATAATTCCCTTAACCAATGGACTAACTTATTCGGATTATTCACGGTACAAACTCTATAGGTTTATTATTGTATCGCAATAGATGCAGTCCACCACCTCTTTGATATAGAAGTTGTTCGAGATCTGGTGGCTGGAGGTGCAATAGATGATGCTGCAAAACGTTTTCTAGGTTTAAGTAATGGTTTAATGATTTCAAGGTACTTCTTACTATTAGTTCCTCGGATTTGATCATCAGGTTTATAATTACGTCGGGCAGCATGCGTACGACGCAAAATGTCATTGTATTGCTGTAGATCCTCTTTTGTATCCCTAGGAACTTGTTTAAAAAGTAGTTCATATAATCCCGGTGTTACCTCATAGTCTAGGGATGATATATCGGGAAGAGCGATTCGCAAATTTTCTCCAACAGAATCTAGTACAGTATCGCCAATAAAAAATTTCTCTTCTTCAAGAATAAAATGCACACCGTACGTTAAGTCATATTCATCTTCGGTATCTCTAAAGATACCTTCGACGTAGTATTTCGCTAATCCGTCGTATTGATCAAGATACTCTTCAAAGGCGGGTTGAGATCCAGCTAGTAGTTCCGATTTTAATTGTTGTAAAGTATGAGTTACCACCTCGTCGTCATGTGTGACATCAGCAATTACAGATTCCTGTACAGGTCTGGAAATGGTGTCAGGAACAATAGTACGCGGTTAGGTTTTCGGTGTATAATGTAAAATACTTCATTTTCATGTGCAATGGACTCCTTTTTCCGACTTCTGGCGGAGTTCAGATTTGATGAGAGAACCGTCATTTTAGTAATTAATTGTTTTAATGGTTGTGTGATAGGTTTAAAGTGTGCCTCCATTGCACGTTCTGTAAGTGCAGTATCTTCTTTCAAACTAGCATATTATGTTGCACACTCTTGCGAGCACGCAAAATGTCTTGTACTAAGCGCTCCTCCATTACGACTGTACGTTGACAGTCCTACTAGATTATTTATACTGCAATGAAACAGTCAAATCTCTTACGGTAACGACCGTTTTTAACATCACTTTCTTTATAACGTGATCATCATACACATGCTTGAGATTAGTGTGATCTTGTTGAAAAAGAACAAGTAAATTCGCATTATCACGTATAAGCTGTTCTGGAATTGAAGAATACGTTTGACACAGATAGAAACAATCATTATTTCGATGTCTGCCAAAACAAAATGATCTCTAATTTCATTTTGTTTATGACATGCTACATCATCAAAAATCATTATTGAATTTTTACGGGACTCACTAGGAGATATAAAATCACTATTATCACTGTATTCGAAATACCTAATTTCCTTTATGGGCGCCAGTAACTCCCGCAGGTACTGGTATTTAGGTTGGTATAAAGATTTTTGCAATATAGACATTTTCAATACGTAAGCCATTTGGATGTTCTAATAAGCTAATCATAACATTGGTTTTTCCACAGCCGGATGGTCCGACGATTATACCTCGTTTACATCCCCTTTTAGTAAACCTCGGTGTTTAGAGTAGTGCTCCTTGTTAGGAGTAATGTCATGATTTTTATAGGTAATTCTGTATCTTGCGGAATGAAACGGATGTCACCATTATGGCACTAACACGACTTGTATGGCGCTTCTATATATACACAGCACGTGCTGAAAGTAGTTAGTAGTAAGTGTCAGTCAGTGTGGTATACATCCCACCGTCATAGGAAAAAAGGTTCAGGATTAATTAATACTTTAATAAATTACCCGTGCAGTTGCATATACCCGGATATCGATATTGTGGGCCAGATACCAGTTTACAAAAACGATTAGCTCGTGGCGACAAAGGTATTAATGAATTGGACGAAGCGTGTAAAGAACACGATATTGCATACTCCCAGTCAAACGATCTAAGACAACAACACATAGCCGATAAGACTTTACAACAAAAGCTTGAAATAGATTTCGTTCTACCGACGCTACTTTTGGAGAAAGGGCAGCTGCATTAACCATAGCTGGTATAATGAAAGGAAAACGGACAATGGGAATGGGTGGCAAATCACGGAAAGGACAAAAGAAATTGGAAATGGGAAACAAATCACGACGAAGGAAGCATTCTCGCAGAGCAATTTCGTTTAATAAAGCAGTCCTTCCAGTCCGACGTCGTGTTGGTGGTAAACTTCGATCTTTAAAATCGACTATACAACAAGCCTTGAGCGCTGTAAAACAAAAAAATTATGTCACCCAAGAGCAGAATATTACCAATACCAAAACGTGTAGGATTCATCCCTCTTATTCCCCTCTTTGCAGCATTAGGAGCTTTAGGGTCTCTAGTTGGCGCTGCTGCGGCAGTCGCAAAAGCGGTAACTGACGCAAAAGCTGCGACAAAAACGTTAGAAGAAACCAAACGACACAACCAGGCAATGGAAGCAGCTGCATTAGGAAAAGGTTTATACATAAAGCCATATAAACGAGGGTTAGGTATATATTTACAACCGTATTCAAAAAACTCTCACTGAAGCTACCACGTCACGCCTTAAGTAATGTTGAGCTATCAAAATTTGTGGAACAATTAAACATTCCCTATTTTAGAGGATATATATATATATATATATATATATATATATATATATATATATATATATATATATATATATATATATATATATATATATATATATATATATATATGCGAGATAACTACACACGAATCCATGCGAATGAATGTGGTATTGTGAATCTGGATGAACAAAATAACAAGGGTGCACACTGGACAGCTTACATTAAGCGTAACAGGCATATTACATATTTTGATAGCATAGGACATATTAAACCACCCTCTGAATTACTCCACTATTTTAAAAGTGATGGTAGCAGAAACACAATTGAGTATAACTTTACCAAGGTTCAAGATTTTGATACATACAACTTCGCTCATTTAGTCATTTAGTCTTACAATTTTATGATGACTCGTACTGATTTTCAGTAGTCGTTACGTGATCGTAATGTCGTACACATTCACATTTACCGGTAAAATTGTGTCTTGCAAGCAACCTTTAATCCACCGCTTTTTCTTGAGAATGAGTCAGAATATGTAATGGAGTTGACTAGTTTTGAATCTTTCAATACTATACAGAATGTTACTTCAAAGAACAACCAACTCGTGTTTGGAAACGATAAAATTACAATACCAACAGGATCATACGATCGCGGATGAGTCAGTGAAGGGTTCGAAAGCATTTATGCATTTACAAGCGAATAATAATACTATGAAACAAGTATGAAAGCAACCCATGACATTAACTTCAATGTGCAAAATTCGATAGGACCTATGCTGGGATTTAATAAAACTGTTTACCAGGCTCAGAAAGTGCATACCTCTGATACTCCTATTAACATTATCAAAATTAACTCATTAATTATCGAGTGCAATATAACAAGTGGTAGTTTTAAAAATGGTGAAACATCACACATAATTCATCAGTTCTTTCCCAGTGTACCAGCGGGCTATAAAATAATAGAGTCCCTCAACATGTCACATATCTACCTATCAATACATCTACCATTTCGACAATAACACTTAAAATAGTAGACCAAGACGGAGATCTCGTCAATTTTAACGGGAAGTCATAACGATAGGACTACATCTACAGAAAATATGGTGACGCACGTAACCAGAGCAAATCAAACTATAAAAGATCAAAGTGTGGAAAGGTGAGAGTCAGTAACCGTTCAGCGCCCAAACAATTGACACCGCAGAACAATTATTGGAAAGTCTCGGCTTTACAGTACTACAATGAGTGTATTAAACGTTAATGAAAAAGTTGTCGTTGATAATGCTATCGTTAATTCCGAACTGCACTCATCAGCCATATTCTACCAAATTTGGAAACAATTATGAAGTCCGGATACCCACTCACGAAGACATGTGCACTCTACTATCCGAAAGTTATGTCTACGTAGAGGGACGATTATTACGACAGGATGGTACTGTCTCGAACACCGCCCGGTTCGTTAATAACGCCCAATGATCTCGCCCGTCATGAAAATGCAGGTTGGTTTCCTACATCAAACAGTACACTAACAAATGCTCAAGGATACTTTAATGTTTGTATACCTTTGCGAATGCTACTTGGCTTTGCCGAAGATTACAATAAAGTGATTTTGAACATTAGACAATAACTGGTATTAATTCGTAGTAACATTGATGCCGGCGCAGTAATTTCAACTGTAGAAGAAGCATTACAAGTTAACATAGATATATTGGAAAGTTCCACACATAATTCCAGCATTAGCAGAGGAGTTGGCGTTAACGAAATACATTGATAAAAATGTAAATACGCTAGTAGCATTTAGAAGTTGGGAAACCCACATATATCCCGTCGTTCCAGCAACAGATACGCATACATGGGCAATCAAAACATCTACTAGTATAACACCTAGATACGTTATTATAGGATTTCAAACTGGGCGAGAGAATAATGTTATGCAAGAGACGAGCAGATTCGATAAATGTGCACTAAATAATATTCGCGTGTTCCTGAACATGGTTCGTTATCCGTATGATAATCTCAACGTTAATTATGATAACAATTGCTTTGCTACGTTGTATAAAATGTTTGCTAAATTCCAAATGTCGTATTACCAAAGAGATGGCAACCATTACTCACCCCTACGCAATTTACCACGGCTGCACCGTTGATTGTCGTAGATTGCTCAAATCAAAAGAAGCATTGCACTCTAAAGCAGTAATTCTTCGTGTGGAGTTTGAAACAGCGGCAAACATAACTGCCAATACGGCAGCATACTGTGTTATACTCCACGATCGTTTAGTTACATACAACGCGTTAACCAAAGCAGTACGTTAGTTGTAATATAATGTCCATCATAGTCGATGTACAAGGGTTTAAAATTTCAAAATCTTTTATACCAAAAGAACTCGCCATTTATAATGGGAAACAAATTGCCTATTTTATTTTTAAATCACCGTATCCCTGGCACGTTAGATGCTGAGAGTCGTCGTCAAGCTATCATTACCACAAACCCAAGGCCACAAACCCCGCTTTCCTGTTCCACAATTACAAGGCCATCCGTGTGACCTACTTTAATATCGCGCGTTCATGTTCCACAATTGCAAGGTCATCACTGTGACCTACTTTAACATATCACGAGTTTATGTTCCACAATTATAAGGCCATCCGTGTGACCTACGTTACCCTTAACCACCTGGTTGCCACTCTAGCTCAAGGCCACCTCACTTGTATGTTTTTTGCCAACTTGTGTGTTTTTGCCCACCCTCGCTTTTTACCAAAATAAAATAAATCGATATGTTAATATATTTAATTCATGTAGAAATAGAGACATGTACAAATTATGTTTAATTCATGTAGAAATAAAGACGTACAAATTATATTTAATTCATAGAAATATGTACAAATGTATTAATCATATATATGATTTTCTTTAGGAATAAAATATTTTGATTTAGTACAAGTGCAGAAGTTCCTCTCCACTTCCGTTTCATTACATCTGCGTAGACGTGGTGCGAGCAGCTGAGCATACGTCAGTGTGGTGCCCATCGTAGATGTTCCTGTAACGGATTGACATCTGGCTGCCATCGGTTTATTCTAACCCCACACACGAAACATTCAACCGTGTCGTCTGCAGATGTGGAAATGAACCCTGCTGCAGCAAGCGATGAGGGTGAGTGAACTCCAGACCATGTTCGATAGGTTAGTAATCGTTTATCGAAACAGTTGTAATACTGAGGATAATAAAAGTTTGGGTCACACATGTTAACACTAGCGAAAACAGTATGATACTGACAGGAAATAATTTTATATGATATACAATATATACAATATATATACAATATGTACAATATATACAATATATACAATAGATACAATAAATACAGTAAAAAAGATCTCTCGTCTACGTAGCACACTTCATCATACAGTATACATGAGTCATCATTGTACACATCGTATAACTGTGTGAGAGGTGCCCTACACTAGGAACACCAGTAGTATTCGTGCGACAGGTGGTATCGCGCAGTCCAGCGTTCCATGTGCATATGATGGTCAATTACCCGGTAATGAGATGGTTTCAATCGGGCGAAACAGCAATGACACAAATGCATGTAGTCCACCAGATGGTAGCGGACATATATTGATACAATGTGGGCATATGCTGTTACACTGGTTTCCGAAAAATGCTCGCGTATTAAGGTGCTCAATTTGGCAAACCACGCTGAATTTCACTGAACCAGTTCATATTTATTTCGTAGCACTTTAGTTATGGAAGCCGATAGTATTCCTTTCTTTTCAAAATTTACCCAGTTCGCTATTAATTGGCATGTCCGTCGCGCACTAAGTTTAAATAGCGTTTTTGGCTGGTAAGGTGCAGGAGTCTCCCAATCGTCTTGCACTGTAGTAACTGACATAGTGAAGATCGTTAACTATGGCATATGTAAAAACCCCCTCCTTTTAAATATATAGAAAGAAAATGAGTAGGGGTATGTAACCTTGTGTAGTGAGCTCGTTGTGGCAAAGTGGAACTGTAAGCAACCTTGGAAATAAGTATGCCTAGGAATCCTTGGAGTAGTGGTGAATAGAGGTTGAAAAAAAAAATGAGTAACAGTTTTGAACGAAAAGAAAACCTTGAAAAGGTGGCACTGCTAAGGTTGCTGAAACAATGTGAAGGTCACGTAAGTAGGCTTGAGGAGGACACATAGTGGGGAGAGTGTCATATATTAAATTATACGCTTCTGTGATAGTGAAGAAGCTGATGTCTATTTAGGATGGGAGTCTATAGAACAGTTATGGAGGCTTTTGAAGATAATAAAGTACCGATTGGAGTTAGAAAATACTGTGAACTTTCCAGAGTTTTATAAAAACCTAATAAAGTCGACAGCGGTAATTCCTGAATGTAACATTCACCAAGTTATAGTTCCATTGCATGATGTATTTGAGGTCAACATAGCCTGCCTTCTGGAAATGGAAGAATTTGCCAAGGATGAATTATTTCTTGATATGGATCTTGCCAAACCTATAACTGAAAGGGGGGGATAACGCGCTTGTAGTCAGTAGGGATAGTATTAGATGTTAGAGTCGTGGCCTAAAGCTGTAGATTGTGTTCGTGCAGTCCAAAGACTAATATGTCAGTTACAATCATTAGAATTCGATGCTGATCATGAAAAAGTGTATGGAATGGGTAGATTTAGTGATGACTATTTAGATAATCTAGTTAATAAGTATGGGGGAGGAATATGCCTTTGGGAGAAATACTTAAAATCGCATGTAGATGGTATAGAGTGTATTTGTTGTATAAAGCGATTAATAGAAGACCTTAAAGAAATATCATTGGAACAATTTGTACACGAAATAGAAAGATATTTACCGAATTTTGAGCCATCAGATGACGACTCACCCAGTGAAGAAAGTGTGCATTAATGAATTCAAAAACGCAGTTCACTACATAGTAGTATGGGAGTTGGCTCACAGGCATGTGCGAAAAGGAGAATGGGAACAATTAGCTAGAGATTCTGCACGATTTAAAAAAATAATAGATGACTGTGGTAATATAATTTCACCAATCCTCGAAAAGCAGCATCGTGAGTGTACGTTTGTCAAACACTTTAGTAGTATGTAGTGATATATGTATATGATAGTATTAATAAAAAAGTAAAATAAAAAATATTTATTTATTGCATAATAATATTACAGTATATATAATTAAGCGTACATAGCGTATTACACAATATCTTTGGTAGAAGTCCAGGAATTGTGAGAAGTATCAAAACCCAACCACTTAACGAGACCTTTATTCCCTTGACGTCGGATTACACGTTAAACTAGGTGAATGTCTGGATGTTTACACTTTGTAGTTCGGGCTCATAGAACCGACCTTGAATCTCCTCATCTCGACTATCACGTAGTGTGTAGGCGATTGGACTTGAATGTTTGACTGTTGATATTCGAAAGACTTCATAACTCCAATTAGGTGTGTAACCCTTAGAGAATATGCTTCTATGTTTGCTAATGCGTACATGTTCTCTCACTTTAAATTTAGGTGTTTTACGGTCAAGAATTTTTTGACATTTTAAATGTTTCAAAATAGATATACTATTCTTTTCCGTTACATCTACCGGTTTGTATCCGGTTGTTCTATGCTTTCTTGAATTATACTCTGCGACAATGTGAGGCAAGATTAATAGCCACTTATAGGATCCTTGCATGCTGAATGTTTTCCACATTATTGCTTTAAGGGTGCGATTTACACGTTCGACTATGATACTTTTCAAGGTGGAAAACTACTGTAATGTTTGATATTGAATTTTTTCATTACTTTTTTAAATTCAGCATTATAGAATTCAGTTCCCATATCAGTTTGTATATGTGTAGGCGTCCTTTTCAAATCAGACAAAAGTTTATCCATTACATTTGCAACTAGTTTACCATTCTTGCGTTTAATGGAAAAAGCCCAGACATATTTAGAGAAGGCATTTATTATTACTAAAATGTATCCATATCCTTTATTCACCCGAGCATAAGGTATCATTTCCACTAAATCGGCTTGAAAGAGATCATTTAAACCTTTTAGTACTAGACAACGCCGCGGAAAATTTCGTCTTGCTGGTTTGCGCAGTTCTTCAACAACATCGGCTTTACTTATTGTTCGCTTGAGGTTTTAATAGAAGTTCTAAGATGAGTGATTGTTCCTTCGTAAATTTGACACCGTCTGGTATTATAGGTTGAATCACAGCTTCCTGACGTGTAGGTTGAGTAATTAGATACATTGGTGTTGTATACAGCACATCATCCAGTTGAAGATGAATAACTCGAGGTGACCATCTACAATGCACTATTGTACCCTCTGTATAACTAAACAAATATTTACCATCGATACCCAATGGAATATCTACTGTTTCATTATGCAATAAACCTTATAAGGTAAAATAAGTTTCGTAATAGTTATCACCTTCTTTCGTATCATCCCTGTGACGATGAACAATATCTTTCCCAAATTTATCCACTGTCATTTGATGATGAAGATGCCCGCCAAATTTATCTATTGGCATCACTGCTGGACATGTAGTACTATCTTTAGTGATAGTCGTCGTAACAATGAAAGGAAATGATTATAGTGGTAGGTTTATAACAAGATCTGTTACTTTATTACTTTTGTGTTACGTAGTTCGTCAATTATATATATATTATTTCGTTGTGATTGCTAGTATTTCCGGAAGACATTGATCCTAATAATTCCCTTAACCAATGGACTAACTTATTCGGATTATTCCACGGTACAAACTCTATAGGTTTATTATTGTATCGCAATAGATGCAGTCCACCACCTCCTTTGGATATAGAAGTTGTTCGAGATCTGGTGGCTGGAGGTGCAATAGATGATGCTGCAAAACGTTTTCTAGGTTTAAGTAATGGTTTAATGATTTCAAGGTACTTCTTACTATTAGTTCCTCGGATTTGATCATCAGGTTTATAATTACGTCGGGCAGCATGCGTACGACGCAAAATGTCATTGTATTGCTGTAGATCCCTCTTTTTGTATCCCGTAGGAACTTGTTTAAAAAGTAGTTCATATAATCCCGGTGTTACCTCATAGTCTAGGGATGATATATCGGGAAGAGCGATTCGCAAATTTTCTCCAACAGAATCTAGTACAGTATCGCCAATAAAAAATTTCTCTTCTTCAAGAATAAAATGCACACCGTACGTTAAGTCATATTCATCTTCGGTATCTCTAAAGATACCTTCGACGTAGTATTTCGCTAATCCGTCGTATTGATCAAGATACTCTTCAAAGGCGGGTTGAGATCCAGCAGCTAGTAGTTCCGATTTTAATTGTTGTAAAGTATGAGTTACCACCTCGTCGTCATGTGTGACATCAGCAATTACAGATTCCTGTACAGGTCTGGAAATGGTGTCAGGAACAATAGTACGCGGTTAGGTTTTCGGTGTATAATGTAAAAATACTTCATTTTCATGTGCAATGGACTCCTTTTTTCCGACTTCTGGCCTAAGGAGTTCAGATTTGATGAGAGAACCGTCATTTTTAGTAATTAATTGTTTTAATGGTTGTGTGATAGGTTTAAAGTGTGCCTCCATTGCACGTTCTGTAAGTGCAGTATCTTCTTTCAAACTAGCATATTTATGTTGCACACTCTTGCGAGCACGCAAAATGTCTTGTACTAAGCGCTCCTCCATTACGACTGTACGTTGACAGTCCTACTAGATTATTTATACTGCAATGAAACAGTCAAATCTCTTACGGTAACGACCGTTTTAACATCACTTTCTTTATAACGTGATCATCATACACATGCTTGAGATTAGTGTGATCTTGTTGAAAAAGAACAAGTAAATTCGCATTATCACGTATAAGCTGTTCTGGAATTGAAGAATACGTTTGACACAGATAGAAACAATCATTATTTCCATGTCTGCCAAAACAAAAATGATCTCTAATTTCATTTTGTTTATGACATGCTACATCATCAAAAATCATTATTGAATTTTTACGGGACTCACTAGGAGATATAAAATCACTATTATCACTGTATTCGAAATACCTAATTTCCTTTATGGGCGCCAGTAACTCCCGCAGGTACTGGTATTTAGGTTGGTATAAAGATTTGCAATATATATAGACATTTTCAATACGTAAGCCATTTGGATGTTCTAATAAGCTAATCATAACATTGGTTTTTCCACAGCCGGATGGTCCGACGATTATACCTCGTTTACATCCCCCTTTTAGTAAACCTCGGTGTTTAGAGTAGTGCTCCTTGTTAGGAGTAATGTCATGATTTTTTATAGGTAATTCTGTATCTTGCGGAATGAAACGGATGTCACCCATTATGGCACTAAGACACGACTTGTATGGCGCTTCTATATATACACAGCACGTGCTGAAAGTAGTTAGTAGTAAAGTGTCAGTCAGTGTGGTATGAAGTATACATCCCACCGTCATAGGAAAAAAAGGTTCAGGATTAATTAATACTTTAATAAATAAATTACCCGTGCAGTTGCATATACCCGGATATCGATATTGTGGGCCAGATACCAGTTTACAAAAACGATTAGCTCGTGGCGACAAAGGTATTAATGAATTGGACGAAGCGTGTAAAGAACACGATATTGCATACTCCCAGTCAAACGATCTAAGACAACAACACATAGCCGATAAGACTTTACAACAAAAGCTTGAAATAGATTTCGTTCTACCGACGCTACTTTTGGAGAAAGGGCAGCTGCATTAACCATAGCTGGTATAATGAAAGGAAAACGGACAATGGGAATGGGTGGCAAATCACGGAAAGGACAAAAGAAATTGGAAATGGGAAACAAATCACGACGAAGGAAGCATTCTCGCAGAGCAATTTCGTTTAATAAAGCAGTCCTTCCAGTCCGACGTCGTGTTGGTGGTAAACTTCGATCTTTAAAATCGACTATACAACAAGCCTTGAGCGCTGTAAAACAAAAAAATTATGTCACCCAAGAGCAGAATATTACCAATACCAAAACGTGTAGGATTCATCCCTCTTATTCCCCTCTTTGCAGCATTAGGAGCTTTAGGGTCTCTAGTTGGCGCTGCTGCGGCAGTCGCAAAAGCGGTAACTGACGCAAAAGCTGCGACAAAAACGTTAGAAGAAACCAAACGACACAACCAAGCAATGGAAGCAGCTGCATTAGGAAAAGGTTTATACATAAAGCCATATAAACGAGGGTTAGGTATATATTTACAACCGTATTCAAAAACTCCACTGAAGCTACCACGTCACGCCTTAAGTAATGTTGAGCTATCAAAATTTGTGGAACAATTAAACATTCCCTATTTTAGAGGATATATATATATATATATATATATATATATATATATATATATATATATATATATATATATATATATATATATATATATATATATATATATATATGCGAGATAACTTACCTACACGAATCCATGCGAATGAATGTGGTATTGTGAATCTGGATGAACAAAATAACAAGGGTGCACACTGGACAGCTTACATTAAGCGTAACAGGCATATTACATATTTTGATAGCATAGGACATATTAAACCACCCTCTGAATTACTCCACTATTTTAAAAGTGATGGTAGCAGAAACACAATTGAGTATAACTTTACCAAGGTTCAAGATTTTGATACATACAACTTCGGTCATTTAGTCATTTAGTCTTACAATTTTTATATGACTGCTCGTACTGATTTTCAGTAGTCGTTACGTGATCGTAATGTCGTACACATTCACATTTACCGGTAAAAATTGTGTCTTGCAAGCAACCTTTAATCCACCGCTTTTTCTTGAGAATGAGTCAGAATACGTAATGGAGTTGACTAGTTTTGAATCTTTCAATACTATACAGAATGTTACTTCAAAGAACAACCAACTCGTGTTTGGAAACGATAAAATTACAATACCAACAGGATCATACGAGATCGCGGATGTGAATAAATATATTAATGAGTCAGTGAAGGGTTCGAAAGCATTTATGCATTTACAAGCGAATAATAATACTATGAAAACAAGTATGAAAGCAACCCATGACATTAACTTCAATGTGCAAAATTCGATAGGACCTATGCTGGGATTTAATAAAACTGTTTACCAGGCTCAGAAAGTGCATACCTCTGATACTCCTATTAACATTATCAAAATTAACTCATTAATTATCGAGTGCAATATAACAAGTGGTAGTTTTAAAAATGGTGAAACATCACACATAATTCATCAGTTCTTTCCCAGTGTACCAGCGGGCTATAAAATAATAGAGTCCCCTCAACATGTCACATATCTACCTATCAATACATCTACCATTTCGACAATAACACTTAAAATAGTAGACCAAGACGGAGATCTCGTCAATTTTAACGGGGAAGTCATAACGATAGGACTACATCTACAGAAAATATGGTGACACGCTATAACACGTGCACGTAACCAGAGCAAATCAAACTATAAAAGATCAAAGTGTGGAAAGGTGTGAGTCAGTAACCGTTCAGCGCCCAAACAATTGACACCGCAGAACAGAGTATTATTGGAAAGTCTCGGCTTTACAGTACTACAATGAGTGTATTAAACGTTAATGAAAAAGTTGTCGTTGATAATGCTATCGTTAATTCCGAACTGCACACTCATCAGCCATATTCTACCAAATTTGGAAACAATTATGAAGTCCGGATACCCACTCACGAAGACATGTGCACTCTACTATCCGAAAGTTATGTCTACGTAGAGGGACGATTATTACGACAGGATGGTACTGTCTCGAACACCGCCCGGTTCGTTAATAACGCCCAATGATCTCGCCCGTCATGAAAATGCAGGTTGGTTTCCTACATCAAACAGTACACTAACAAATGCTCAAGGATACTTTAATGTTTGTATACCTTTGCGAATGCTACTTGGCTTTGCCGAAGATTACAATAAAGTGATTTTGAACATTAGACAATAACTGGTATTAATTCGTAGTAACATTGATGCCGGCGCAGTAATTTCAACTGTAGAAGAAGCATTACAAGTTAACATAGGTAAGATATATTGGAAAGTTCCACACATAATTCCAGCATTAGCAGAGGAGTTGGCGTTAACGAAATACATTGATAAAAATGTAAATACGCTAGTAGCATTTAGAAGTTGGGAAACCCACATATATCCCGTCGTTCCAGCAACAGATACGCATACATGGGCAATCAAAACATCTACTAGTATAGTAACACCTAGATACGTTATTATAGGATTTCAAACTGGGCGAGAGAATAATGTTATGCAAGACACGAGCAGATTCGATAAATGTGCACTAAATAATATTCGCGTGTTCCTGAACATGGTTCGTTATCCGTATGATAATCTCAACGTTAATTATGATAACAATTGCTTTGCTACGTTGTATAAAATGTTTGCTAAATTCCAAATGTCGTAGTACCAAAGAGATGGCAACCATTACTCACCCCTACGCAATTTACCACGGCTGCACCGTTGATTGTCGTAGATTGCTCAAATCAAAAAGAAGCATTGCACTCTAAAGCAGTAATTCTTCGTGTGGAGTTTGAAACAGCGGCAAACATAACTGCCAATACGGCAGCATACTGTGTTATACTCCACGATCGTTTAGTTACATACAACGCGTTAACCAAAGCAGTACGTTAGTTGTAATATAATGTCCATCATAGTCGATATACAAGGGTTTAAAATTTCAAAATCTTTTATACCAAAAGAACTCGCCATTTATAATGGGAAACAAATTGCCTATTTTATTTTTAAATCACCGTATCCCTGGCACACGTTAGATGCTGAGAGTCGTCGTCAAGCTACTTGGTTAATGCAGAACCAGCACTGTATTAAATGGGAAGAATGGTATACATCACCACACCACTTTCGAAGAATGCTCGAGAGATTGATTCAGCCAACAGATTCTGTCTATGTCAAGGGCAAAGAGAAAGTAGATTACATCAGAAAATTTGTGACCTAGCCTGTTATTGAACTTGACGAAAGTCCACCTCTTCCTGCTATGCAACCCGTTTGTTACTTTCATTGTGAATCATTATGTCACTGTGCTTTGTCTAATCTATACTATTTGTATGATACATATATAATGCAATAAGTCTTGTACACATTTTTTTAATAAAAACAGTAAATAGTCATTCTCGTATTTTTTTATTTATATCACACAGTATTTGTATAGCATATATTTTCTTAATAACGAATTAGTACATAATATTAATATATGTCAAACAACTAAAAGAACAATACAAATTAATATTAATATTAGTTTCATTATGGAGAAAATATAGGAAAGAAACTAGCAACTGTCAGTACCCAAACTATTCTCCTTTCCTTCCGGTTAATATAAATTCATTTTCTTAGCAACCTGCAATATTTTGCTCAAAGGATCAGCATTCTCCAATTCCGGTATTCGCCAATGGCCCCACGTCAATGTAGAACACGAATCACGTAGTCGATACCGTTTGTCATCCTGGGACCTAAAAGCAATTTTATATATATATATATATATATATATATATATATATATATATATATATATATATATATATCATGTAAGGTTGAGCGAAACAAGCATTTTACACATTACTGTTTTATCAGACCCCTCTGCAACCGCTTTGTAGTCTACTTCCTTCAACACCTTCTGAATAACATCTTTCTTAACACCTTTCGCATTCTTAACAGCTTCATTATCAGCAAGCTTTAGTCAGTATGGCTTCGATCCTGCACCATAAAAATATTGAATCGCTTTCCCTGCGTACTCATCTTTCATTCGTCCTACGACGGAAGCATTCGTAGGAATACCATGCAACTCATTTTGACAGTTGAATGTATCATATTCGTCTAAATAATTTCGCATGTGTGCATACATATCATCAGTTACTATTTCAACAATCAAAGAATCCGTGTCAGTATAGAGGAACGTGACATTCTTGCCATAATGAACTCGTAAGATATCATAAAAAAACCGATACATTATAATTTTGGAAAGATCTAAAATACTGAATCCGACATAGACGGGTTAGTCATACGTAACTACCTGTTTCGACAATTCCACCGCAAACAATTTGTCAGTGAATTGAATAACATTTTTAAATTGCGGTTTTGCAACGTACCGTGCTAGACCTACCCGACGACCGTTATTTTCCCAATTCGTTAACAGCTTCCTAACTCTTAGATTATCGACATTCTCCATTGCTTTACCAAACACGCCATTATTCATAATCTTATAGAAATCCTTTTCAAACTTGTTCTATGCTGTGTTGCGGAGAGCTGTATTAAGGTCTACATATGGTATTAGCCACGGACTCTGACGAAAGCGTAAATTCCTATGAATACGAGTAACAATTAAGTTATGCTCTATACATTGTTTTAAATAGCGGTAATGTATAACGTAGTTGGTCTTATCACACAAATTAGGGATTAACTTCTCCTCCTGGGAATGTGGTGCGCAGATCGTTTCAGGACAAAACGGATAATCGTGTTCGTCATGCAGATAGTAGGGATAATGTATATCAACCTCCAGTACAAATCCAACATCGGCGTCATTAGCAATCTTCACTACGTCAAAATGATCTATTTCCTCTTGAGGTAATCACATAAACCAGTCGTCCGGCAGGAATTGCCGCATACTCCACCCATATAAGTTCGTGGCGTCCAAATACTGTACAAACACTTTATGTTGTTTTGGGTCATAGTTTAGAACAAACTCGTTATTAGCGATGCTTCTCCGCTGATACAAGTACTCACTCCACCACGAATGCCTTGTTTAAAAAAGTGGTACATATCCATATCCGTCAGTAATTCTAGCTCTACTTTTGCACATTTCAACATGGAATCCCACGCCAATCCAGGTAAGGTTACATACTGTGCAGATTCTAACCCATACACACCCATACATAACCGCCTAAAGTTTTCAAACACGTCAGCCAAAAACAACACATCTGATTTTAAATAAATATCAGCATAATCGCCTAGTGTATTACACTTAAAGTGATCCCATATCAGTAGAACGCGACAGTATTCGTCATCGGAAATATTTTCATCACGCATTTTATCGTAGAATTTGTCATATGATGGCACCGTGACGTCGTTCAATTTACTAAAGCTGTCTACGTACGCATAAGGGAAACTACCTTTCTTTCTCACTATGTTGAAGTCGCTATCATAAATAAAATATTTCCGTACCTCCATACATTGATCATCTGATAAATTCTGAGATAGAGTATCTAAGGATACAGCCATGAATCTACAACTATACGCGAAACGTAAATTAATGGATTTCTTTTCCCTGATACCATGACTGTTTACATATTCATCAACAAAAATGTGCTTACCAAACGTTATATATTTTTCACTGTTAACAGGAAGCACGCTAATTTCTTCAGTTTCACTCGCTAACTGTTTAATTAACAGGTGTACATCATAACCACTGAGATTATGTAGAAAAATAGGGATAAAGATTGTTAGCTGATAGTTTAAATTACAAGTTGAATGCGCCGCACCACGATATTTACTAGTAATGTGACAGTGATCTCGTATTTTTGGATTTGTAGGATCACCCGTAAAACGCTTGCCGCATATGTAACAAGATACACTGAGTTCATACGTAACCTGTTGTTCATCCGTTAATGGTAACATTGCAACAATCGTTTTGAAATGTGCACTATATATCCGTTTTACATCATTTTCTAGTCGTCTTATAAATATCTCCCCTGCATTAACCCCCCTATACAGCTCTAACTTAGACCACGCATCGTTTAAACTGCACTTAATATAGTAGCTAAAAGAGTATGGTTCGTGTTTACACGTCTTTATCGTGAATGGTTGGTTTGGATCTGTTTCAGCCGTATCTATCGGTACTAATAGCGCTTCACAATCTGCATGTATTACGAATGGTAGAACCATTTCTTTCTGATAGTTCCGAAACGCGAGTATATTTTCCGGGTAGAATTCTCCGGTTGTCTTTTTTTTGTTTCAAGTCAGGTAATTTTGTGTATACGAAGTTACAGTCATATGACACGTGGCGGGTTAATTGCTCCTCGGATCTAAAGTAATACAAGCATGCATTACAAAAATACATTGCTCCGTTCCGCCGGGTTATTTGGTTGCTAAGCAAACGAGAAAAATTCTTTGTTCATACATAATGCTAATTATCTGTTTGGTTACTGACTAATAATAATAAATTAACATGCACTGACTTTTTGTCTTTGGAGGTCCCACTACCTTCGTGACACGGTGATCATCGTGATCATCTCGATACGTATCGTCTAACCCATAAACATTGATGAAAATGTTGTTATTGCTCTCGAACGTTGAAATGTTAGGCAGCTTAACAGGAAACTCTACACAATTCCAGTTGAATAACGTTCTGAAGTCAGGGTAAGAAGATGTGCGTTGTGATGCTCCCGTTGGTGTCACTAGTGCCGATACAACAGCCCATGCAAAGCAGCAATTATCATTATTTTTTACATTGACTATGGCGTGTTTATGTGCAATTTCAGCGGGGACAGCCATATAGGATGAACCCGTGGTGGGAGAAAATTTAAGCATGTTCACCTCTATATATACGAATTGCACCAGTGTCCACCCTACAAAACAGTTACTAGTATTAGATTACAATGGTATTACTACCTCGCACTTACCAGAATCTTTATGTTGAAATTCCGATTGCTTAGCATCCAATATTTTAGTAATTCTTTGGATATACTCATCCAACACCATCCCGACACTTAAAATATCATATTTTGTTTGAAAGGATTTCAGTTCTGTGCTTTCTCTACTGCTCAAAAAGTACGAACCAAACAATTCAACATTACATTTCAAGGAGAGGTGTTTCTGCAACTGAATTTGTAATAGTTTCAATACTTTCACTTTAATTTTGCCTATAAACGTTTGCACATCAGTGTAGGTATTGCATGGTGACAATCTGTACCAAGCCATACGTTGTTTAAACGCATTCTGAATCACTTCGACCCCTGTATCGACAATTAAACACACATTTGATTTATGCCTATGGCTTCTAAGGTGTCCTTGCAACGCTTACCGAGGTACGTCCATTGAGCAATCAGTACAGTGAACAATCTGAACACTTTTTATACTTTTATTCTGTACAGGTTTAGTGCATTGCTCCGCATTACGCTTTCGTACGTTACGCAAACCCGATGGACCTGGTTGCATAAGAGACTCATCAACTTGCTTAAGTGTAGCTTTTGATGTGTAGTTTTGCGGAGTGTTCAGCTGTACGTTCTCTGAAGTTGCATATCCCTGTGCAGTTGGTGTACTACATGCTCTCCTTATCCAACAAACGTTTCGTTGATGCCGCACGAGAGATTCCTTGCTGGAGAACTCTTTCGTGCATTCGCATTTGAATATGTTCTTTTCACCTGTAAAACCTCGTTTACTACTATACCTTTAATCGTTTAAGACAAACTGGCCAATTACTTATATAGGGGGAGCAATTGCACTTACTCTGCATTGTAGACAAGCTGGTTTAAACTGGTGGGAGTCTGAAAGCGTGCAAATATAAAGATCGAGTGTGAAAGGTAATACTAGAATCAGTATGATATATATATATATATATATATATATATATATATATATATATATATATATAGATTCCGTTGGGAGGCGCTTATTTAGCTAGTCAGATGACCGTATGTACATAGTAACAACGTAAGCGTAAACGTACAATCAAATTCAAATTCAAGTTCAAGTTCAAGTTCAAGTTCAAGTCCAGGTTCAGGTTCAGGTTCAGGTTCAGGTTCAGGGTCAGGTTCAGGTCCAGGTTCAGGTCCAGGTCCAGGTTCAGGTTCAGGTTCAGGTTCAGGTTCAGGTTCAAGTTCAAGTTCAAGTTCAAGTTCAAGTTCAAGTTCAAGTTCAAGTTCAAGTTCAAGTTCAAGTTCAAGTTCAAGTTCAAGTTCAAGTTCAAGTTCAAGTTCAAGTTCAAGTTCAAGTTCAAGTTCAAGTTCAAGTTCAAGTTCAAGTTCAAGTTCAAGTTCAAGTTCAAGTTCAAGTTCAAGTTCAAGTTCAAGTTCAAGTTCAAGTTCAAGTTCAGTTCAGTTCAAGTTCAAGTTCAAGTTCAAGTTCAAGTTCAAGTTCAATTTCAAGTTCAAGTTCAAGTTCAAGTTCAAGTTCAAGTTCAAGTTCAAGTTCAAGTTCAAGTTCAAGTTCAAGTTCAAGTTCAAATTCAAATTCAAATTCAAATTCAAATTCAAATTCAATAGCAATAGCTTGTGTTCAGTGTACAGAAGCACACCTTCACACACGCCCGCGCGCGCACACACACCGCGCGCGTTACATTAAATAAATATTTCTCCCCCACCCCAAACAAAAATAGCGTCCGTAAGAAATGTCCTAATCCATTATTGTACCGAGATCAGAGAGATATGATAAAAATATGTATCCATTTTTTTCTAACCCTTTCGATTAAAACAGAATAATTATAGACGATCTCATTAACTAGTACAAGTACCTTAACAAAATACACAGGTGCAATTAAAGCACTTCTATGTATTTTTATACATAAAATCTATACACACAATATAAGATTATATTATGTATTTAAATAAATTACATTTTTCACCTCACAATCAAGTAAATTGCAATCATTTTTTTAATAAACTCTAACTATATAAAAATTATCATAGCCCATCCCACTTTTCTGTTTTTTCTACATAAAATGTATATACGTCACTATACCAAAGATTACATTTTGTACTAACATAAATTACGTAATAGCATACATTTTAACCCACGCTCAAGTAAATTGCACTGATTTTTTTTTCAATAAACTCTAATAAGATTATCATTCCACATCCTTTTTTTTTACTGAAAAACAGTAGTTAGAAAAAAAACTTAATTTGTATAGGTTCTTTATCTTAAATTGTGAAGTTTAGAAATAATTAACTATCTATAAAAAAGATTAGCATACAGAACTTTTATGCAGGAATTGAACAACCTTTGAAAATAAGATAACTAGTCTTACTATCTGCAATGTTCAATTAAAAAACTTGAAATCTTCTTAATTTATGACCAGATGGTTCATATATTTCTACCAAAAGATATATACTGTAGTATATGTAACAAATCGTAACTTTCTTTAAATAACACACTTATAGCAATATTCCTGATATTGGTATTATTTGCATGAATATTAAGCTATGTCTGATATCATTATTGATATTATCCTGAGTTCCCACTTTATATACGATCACAGGTAATTATACTTAAAAGAAATTGAATTCTGCATAATTTCTGATCAGTTGTATAAAAACCGGCTTGGAAGTATTACGCTACATTACATTTTTTTCACTGTATTTCGAAACTAAACAATTAGCATTAAGCCTTTCTAACTAAAACTGTTTTCCGCACAACTGCTTATAAAAATTTAAACTAGATTTGAAAATAAAATAACTTGCTGTATTGTATGCATCTTTATAAAAATCCACTTAAATCATTAATTCGTGAAAAAGCGAGCTCCAGATTTGCCTGAATATTAACCAGTATACAACAGATCATATTGAAAATCTATTTGAAAAATAACTTATAAACCTGAAATCTGAATAATCTATGCTCCGTCATATAATGTACAATTTAGTACTTGAATTTAAATTAACGGGTTGGAGCTTTAACACTTTTAAATTTTTGTACACTAAAGAATTACAGGTTAGCATTATGACTTTCCACCTAAACCTGAGAAAATTTGCTAAAGTAGAATTATAATTATACGTTATAAAACTGCATTTATTAGAAGAATATTCTCAAAACATGGATAACTCATTAGTACGTAAAAACAAGATGGTTCTTATTTCTACAACACATTAGTAACTGCAATATTAAAAAGTACAAAAAAAAGAAATTTACTTCTTTAGCCATGACATTTAGAAAAAAATTTACTTATGTATGAATTAAAGTCAGTTTAAAATTTTGTACATGTAAGATTGGGCAAAAAAACTAACTATGCTCAAATTAATATAATAAGCTAAATCTGATCTCAAACAAACTGGTTATATAAAGTTTAATACTAATAATTTCAAATTATATGTTTCTTTTATACAAAGAAAATAGGTAAGGTAGACGCTAAAGTAAATTTATTTAATGAATAATCTGTCTCGTCATACATGAATTTCAATTACTTAATTTAAATAAATGTATCTGTGATCAGAAAAAAAAAAATAACTAGTATCGAATTATTTTAAAAAGTATCTGTATCACAATGCAATTCTATCTGAATATTAAATAAGTAAATGTCGTCTTACCGCATCTGCACTCCTGCTGCAACGGCAGTTGATTTGACTGTCGCTGGTTGCTCGCACGACCGGTATTCAAGCACCGTTATTCAGACCTATATACCATAATTTTTTCAATTAAAAAAATAATATATGTGCATATAATAGTAAGATCATATTACAAAAAAATAATATATCACTAATATGTTACAAATAATAATACAAAAAAGATCTCACCCTCTCGATATATTGCATGTGAACACTTTGTTTCAAATAATATATCTTCATAGCAAAATGCATCTGCTTTTATACTCAATGTGAAAGTTAAGAATGCATAAATTGGAAAAAACGTAGTATATTCCCATATATGGTGCGGTTATATTTAATTTTCATTACGCGAGCAACTTTGTTTTATTTATCAGTGTACGTTAACCATTTGTGGATTGAGTGCTCTAATGGTGTTTTTTATATTTTTCATGTTGGAATACCATTTATTTCTTATGTAAGTATACGTACTCTTTTTATTTAAATTTGTTTAACGTGTATTGGACCCAGAACTCGTTTTATTCACATATAACATCTGGTTATCGGTCTTCTCTAATAACAAACTTTTTTGCTGTAATTTGGAAAAAAAACCTCCTGTCTTTTGTGTTTTAACAACTTATCTTTCATGATTTTAATTATCACACTTCGGATAACCGATTAATATTTTTTTAATGAAAAAAACTCGTTTGGTTAATTATTTATACTTTATTCTTCCACTTGCCTCTTCAAGAAAAGGAAATTTAGTACAAAAATGTTTTATGTATATATTATTTAAACGCTATTGCCTCCATAGACCTTTTCTATTATTGTGTAGACAGTCTAATCATTATGAATAATTGTTTCTTTCTTTTACAGATCATCCCATCCAGAAATGAAGGAGGAAGTCGAAATTTAACTCTATTTTCTATTGCTAAAGGGAGTAGGTAAACATCTAACTTTGTTATTCATTTTTTTTCTTGTAAACATCACTGACCGGTTCATACTATAAATTCGTGCAAGTGTTTACAGATTTCAAACAAAAAACGCTTTAATGTAATGTTATCTACTTATTAACCTTTTTTTCTCACAGACGCATTATTAATTATTCTAATACTTATCGTTTATAACTTAAATACTAGTTTTTATCCCGTTTTTTTTATTCAAACTTTTTACATGTTATAAAGAAATATTAGTTTTCAAAACTGGCTCGATCTCAGAATTTTTATTATTTATTGCTATTTCCTGAATAATAAATCAACAATCTTTCTACCACTTTTTTATGTAAACAAATCACATTTTTACTTTCATTCTCTACTCACAAACCTTTTTTTCACACTTATCATATACATCTAACCTTTTTTTAATTCTTTTGCAGTTCCCACACACCTTCTGGAGCAAGGCTCCTTTCCACATCTATCAACGACATGGTTGAATGTTTCATATGTAGGGTTAGAGATGGCGGCCACTCCATTACAGGAACATCTACGATGGGAAAGGACCTGTTGCACTTGTACTAAAATCAAATTGTTTTATTCCTAAAGAATATCTGATTAATACATTTGTACATATTTCTATGAATTAAATATAATTTGTACATGTCTTTATTTCTACATGAATTAAATATAATTTGTACATGTCTTTATTTCTACATGAATTAAATATATTAACATATCGATTTATTTTATTTTGGTAAAAAGTGGGGTGGGCAAAAAAACATACAAGTGGGCAAAAAACATACAAGTGAGGTGGCCTTGGGTTAGAGTGGCAACCAGGTGGTTAAGGATAACGTAGGTCACACGGATGGCCTTGTAATTGTGGAGCATGAACGCGTGATATGTTAAAGTAGGTCACAGTGATGGCCTTGCAATTGTGGAACATGAACGCGCGATATTAAAGTAGGTCACACTGATGGCCTTGTAATTATGGAACAGGAAAGCGGGGTTTGTGACCTTGGGTTTGTGGTAATGATATGTAATTAGGTCAAACATTGCGATTTTTGACTTTGGTACGGTGGTGACCTTGGTATTGTGGCGACCTTGGAATTGTGGTAACCTTGGAATTGTGGTGTGCTCCAGAAGTCTCCAGTCTTACCTACTCAGGCTATATAATTATTCCCTGAAATTATCAATATAGGTAAGCCATTATTATTGTGATTTAAAGAAAACACAACTATTTAACTAAATACCCACGGCGTTTCCAACACGACGTCTTAAAAGAACGGGAAGAAGTCAAAATTTTATATCACGAATGGAATTTTGTTACCTGACTAGATATCTGTGCAATAAAAGCGATTTTTATTGGATTTTTAATGCCTTCCTAAACCTCGCCCTCTCACGAGAGTTTCATAAACTAACACAAAGTAGAGGTGTAGAAAACCATTAAGTATTACTGAGTTCGGCTAGTGGCCGACAGATGTACCTATCTACTTTTGGTAAAATTTATTAATTTCCTATTTCCGTTCTCCAGGTTTATGTGAAATATAATTTACTGCCTTAATAATTATCTCAAGGTATTAGTTTTGAAGAGTTTAACGTATTTATAATTGACTTACTTTTGACAAAAGTTTTGTTGATGTAGCAATATAATTTTCCTAACGCAATTTATTTTTTGACACTGTTTCTTATTCATGTCTACATTAATACCATGTAATTTGAAAACCCTGCACATTGCATTTTTCCTGCATTTAAAATGGTAGTAGCACATAAAAGGGTGAGTAGGGAATGGTTTTGCGTGTAGGATGGCTAGAACAACATAAATTAAATTAGGGAGATTCATAAGGCGAAGGGTGCAGTTTGTTTGTAATCGAAAAGACTGGTATAATTAGCACACAAATAGGCGCTAGGACTCTACAGCAATGTTAAAAATAAACAAAAAAAGCTTGCTTATCTGTTGTAGCATTAATTAGGTAGATCAGTAAAATGGCTCCTGGACCGGTGCTTTCTGCAAAATCTTCAACATATTCGCACACAACCAAAACTGTTGCTACAAGAATAATTGTAAACTTCATTAAACCGTACTTGCTTTAATTTTTCTTTATGTTAATTTTACCAATGAAATTATGGTTCCAAAAATTTTAATCTAAATAAAAGAAATAAAAAAAATCATTAAAATCATAAACAATAAAGAAATCGTCGTCTCCTCAACGCCGAATAATTGTAGAAATTTGCTATTAAAACAATTAGCAGCAAGAAAATAATCATACTTATTGTTGAGTGCCTATTTATGCAAAGCGTAGATAATGATAATGCTGTGAGATAGGGCAAAATCACATGTAATTTTATACACAATAATGGTAAGAAAATATTCAAAGAGTAAAATGTACAATTATTTTAAAGTCAAAACAAATAAATTCGCTTCCGGAAGGAAGTCGTAATCCTTCTTACTTAAAAATGTCAATAATAAATATAATTAATTGGTTGAAGTTTGTAGATTAAAATTCCCAAATCAAATACCTTTAAACCTTAATTTTAATTATACCAAGTATCATCATATTGAACACGTAGGAAACGTAAATTCCACAAATTTAAAATGCAAATATCAGTGCACAATGAGAAACAAATGATAACACACAATTTCGTAAAGATCACAAAGGACACATCGGTAATTGAATTGTATCTGCTGGACACACAGAGAAGAAATTATCATAACTTGCACATATTTTCAGAATAACTTTTTTCTCCCAGCTCACAGGGACAGCATACAATTTTCGCACAGTTGGCCCTTCGCTAGTTAATCGCAAAATACGAGTTGAATCTTCAATTCATTTATGTTAACGGAGCCAGCGGTGAACTTTTGTTTACCTTTTTGGCCCCTCAGATAAACTAACTCTTGTAATGTATATTCGCAAACTATAAGCAAAATATTTAAAACTAACCCGTGCAACCTTTTTAGTAACTGCCCACCTGGTTCTATATACACAAATCGGGAACTTATTTACACGAAGGTCTTTGCTACATTCACAAAATTTATTTGAAAATTTATCTTATTGTCTAATTTCGAACAGATGTGGGCATGCTTTAGTTACTCAGTACGGAGCGAGGGCTTCCACCATACGATATCTACCAGTATTTAACCTTCTTCGAACCGAGGGTCAATTTGTTACGTAGAAACCCAAGACGGGGTGCATATGCACCCCTCATAAAAAACAATTTTCGTTAACAAATTTGGGCAAAATCTTTTGGAATAATGTTATCTGTTGTTATTAAAAACAGTGTGAATATTTAAAACAATTTAATGTTTGCATAAAATACAAAATAAAAATAACATAACTTTTTATAAAAACTAATGAATGATATTTTGTAGGGAATTGTTTTCCTATTGTCCCTCTGTACATGGGTTGCATATTTTCTTTGTAATAGCGGTGCTATGTTCTGTACAGACAAACCTTTTGCATATGCTGCAAGTGGTACGAACTTTTCTTTCTCGTTTACGTGCACAAGCGAAGCACCTTCCTTGCTTGCGCTCTCCTAAATCTTCAATTTCAGTAGCCCGGCGGTTTTCTTTTTGCTCTAAATCTGGAACCAATATTGTCATATAACTCACTACTCTTGTACTTAACCCTGCAGTGTTTTCACTCCTCCCTTTCACATAAGAAATAATGAGTGATTTTCCCAATTCAAGCAAAAAGATCTTTCTGCGATCTGATCTTTGTTTCTGCCAGTCTGGAAACTTAGTTGTCCATAATGCAAACGCATTTAAGCCTCCAATGTTCAAGAAGTTTGCAAAGGTAACCATAGGCCATCGGTTACACTTCCTTTTGGTTGTGTATTCCTTGGCCATCTTATCAATCGTGTCTACACCTGGTGTCTACACCTCCTTTGGTAGCATTGTAATGTAAAATAATGTGCGACTTTTTATGTTCTTCTTCGACAGCTATTTTATTGTCATGGTGTTCCGTAGATAAAAGTATGACAGCTCTTCTTTTTTCTGGCACGTACGAAACTAAGGTATGCTTATCTGTGAAGCAAAACTGACTGGAAAACTTTTCTTTCTGTGCCGTTGGTCATAACTGATGAGGAATGTAAGCTTTGTTCTTGCGTAACGTTCCGCAAAGAGTGAGTTGCTTTTCCAACAAACAGTCTGCTAATGGCAAACTAGTAAAAGTTGTCTGTTGTTATCCCATGACCTTTAGGCAAATGGTTCACTAAGTCAAGAACAAGTATCGGCAAGTGGCCAGTGTTTTAGGCCATCGGGCTTACTTTTGATATATACCCTGAATGGCGGCTTTTGTCGGAAACCAACAAGTTGTTCGTCTATGCATAGGTGTAAAGATGGATTCATAGCAATTTTGCATTTATCAACAAACATATCTGCAATATCTCTTATTGCAGCTAATTTATCAGTTGATCTGCGTTCTGCTCTTGTTTGAATCTTAAAAATCTAGTCAAAAAGGCAAACCGATTTCTTGACATTGTGGCAGGAAATATTGGCCTGCAATATAATTCATTAGATTCCCACAGCGATCGAATTGATTCTTTATTGGCCTTTAGTGCCCCTTGGATAAAAAGTAAACCGATATAAGCGTATATTTCGATGCTGTCTGTCGGTTTCCAGTAACGTAATTTTTGTGGGTGTTTTTCATTCCATTCCTCGTGCATCAAATTTGCTTTTCGATTTGTTTCTATAGCAATAATATCAATCATTTCAGCAGTAAAAAACAATATAAAAGCTGACTCGATAGTCGAAATGTTGGTGCTATATTGCGTCAAGCGAGCCTTATTCGCCAAAATATTAGCAAGTCGTCTACGAGATGTTCTCAGTGGCGTAGTAGACCATTTCATACCAGATTTTGCAACTGTGCAAAGCATCATCCAGAGTTTCTTCATCGCTGGTATTTAATTCTTCATATTCTTCTGCTGAAATTTCATAATTTTCTCCGTCTTCTTCCTCAACTTGATCATCGTCTTCAGAGTCTGAGCACATTTCCTTAAAAAATTCTTCATCATCATCGAAGGTTGGGAGTCCATAGCTTTGAACACCTAGTTTATAGAATATAATAAGCTTTGAATACCTAGTTTATATAATATTTAAAGTTATAAGTTTTGAACACCTAGTTTATAGAATATTTAAGGTTATAATTCACACATGCAATAGATTGAGCCAATAACGCAATAACTTACAGCAATTCAAAATATTTCTCACCTAAAAGCCGACAAAAACAATTTTTATAATGTTTTCAAATGATAATTAGAAATATCTGTTGTCAACGCGAACTCACATCACTTTAGAAATTAATTTGTAACGCCCTCTGCCAATGAATAGTAAAAACTAATAAAAATTGTAATTTTCTTAAGTTGTGGCAAGCGCACACCAATGCTTATTTTTACTTTTGGTGTTTATGTGATTTAATCTAACAATTACTAAGTGACACCTCCTTTTGAGAAAGCTTTAATTAACAAAGTCTGAGAGTATCAAAACTAAAAGAAAATAAAATACTTTAGTATGACAAAAAAAAGACTTCTGGGGTGCAGCTACACCCCCCCCCCCTCTTGGTTCGAAGAAGGTTAAATCCGCTAGCAGCGTGAACACAAATCCAGATGAATGGAAAGCGTTAAGAATACAAGAACGTTAATAAACCCGAAAATCCACACAAACTTCCCCGGGGTGATTGAATACTAGCTTTAAGTCCACAAACAGCGACAGGTTAATTACTTACAATCTCTTCAAGATACCACGAGGGTACATTAATGGGTATAGGCTCTTAGCATGCCTAACCCAAATGCTGTCGAACAGCTTTCTTAACCAGCTCTTTCACATTGACTACAAAGAACCAAAAACAAAAACACTTTAACCCCCCCCACGGCTACCCAAATATACGTCACCGTTACCATTACGTATAGAAAATGTTCCATTCAAAATTGCAACGTGGACGCTTTTGTGAGAAAAATAACTTCAGTCACATGTGTATTAACTAAAACCCGATAGCTAAAGTTAAGATAACCTGTATCCTTCACTCAAATAACACAACTCGAAATAGTTCAACTGAATCTTAAATGACCCTTACCCTAAAAATACTACTTAAAACGAACTGTTTCCCTATTAAATACGTAAATTCATTTACCGCGATAACATAATAGACTGAACCCGAAAACTCTTAATATTAGGTTTCTTAAATTCTTTACAGCAACAAAAAAATTTAATTCTCAGACGTTTCCATTTACATTTAACGAAACTACGATAGCAATATTTTACAATAGTATAACGTTTATTTAAAATTGTACACCTGATATCCAAATGTATTAATATAAAAAAAAAATTCAGGACAAATTCAACCACACGTCACACATTTTCATGCTTCCATTTTGAAATTTTTGTCTTGTTACCTACTTTTAAAATTTCTATGGTTACTTGTTATTAACTTCTCAAATTTTACTCATCTTAGCGACCCACGAATGCTAATACTTCTTCATTATTCACTCCATTTATTGTAATAGTATGGAGAGTACACCTATGTTTTCTCATTGTTACGCTAGATATAGCATTTTGCGCTTATTCATTACCCATCACATTTATATTTTAAAAGTTTACTCACCTATTATATCTTACTAAATTATTTTTTGTGCTACTGTATAGAAACACTAATTTTTTAATCCCCAAAAACGTCCAGAAGCTCACTGTTTCTGGCCTAGGCTAACAATATACAAAAATCTTTAGATTGGCTTTTTATGCATAAACATTTGCTGACAGCTATCATACATATTACAGCCGTTCGACGCGTAGTCGTTCAATGCTACCAATACAGCTAAAAATGCGGTGGCTCCACTAAACACATTTTTGAATACATATTTATTGAGTTAATAATGCAAGCGCCAAGACTGTTGTGTATCACATGTCCAAAAACTATTTCTGTAGTATTTGCAGTTGGAGGCCACAGCTAACGGCTCGACCCGCAATTCTGCTCAACTCGAAAAATAATCGCTTCAGGCCCAGTGTGTTACAAATAACTATTCTATGTGCATTTCCAAAATAAGTAAGTACTCTTATTGCAATCACAAAATTTGGACTAATTACATGTGTGCTTAATCATAAGGGAGTAACAAATCCTTTATGTATATTCAACTACCTAAAATGTATTTCTTGACATTTTGAGTTACAATTCCATTTAGAAGTTTATGTACAGGGTGTTATTTAATGATAGGCAGTAATTCCAAGGGCACATTCCTGGACCAAATTCAAGTAGAAAAGTTCACATAAACATGTGCCCTAAAAAGTCTGGCGTGTCAAAGTTTTCAAAATAAATCGTTTTTTTTTAATATCTCAAAGAGCCTTTGGCAGATTTTGTTGAAATTTGTCAGTGTTGTTTGTGATAAGACATAAGACACTAAGTTATCACTAACTAGATGATAATTATAAGTTTCGGTGGCGTCCAGGGGGGAAGCCTCACAAATAGTATAGACAGAAAAAAATGTGCGTCGCTGACTTTTTAAAAATCTTATACTTTTGTCGGTTTAAACGGCTAAACATACAACTTTTTGGTCTCTTGAGAGAAAAATGTAAAACCAATTCATTGCACGTCGAAAACTTGTTACAATCAAGTTAACTTTTCTAGGAAATGTTGTTTTGTTGTTATGAACATAATGTTTTTGACATTCCGTGCCAGTTTACTATTATTTTCCCTGTGGTCAAAAAGCAAATTGTGCTATTAAAAAACTAATAAATAATTTTTCTAAATACATAAATGATTTGCTTTATGGTCTTACCAATGGTAATGTCGCGGAGCCTGGGTGACTCTATCAAGAAAGGGAACATTGGTTCATGCATAATGGTGCTCCATTCCACTTTAGCATATTGGCTCAAGAGTATTTGAATGCATTTTACCAAAATCGTTGGATAGGTCATGGAGGACCACAATGTTTGCTAACTAGATCGCCTGACTTGAATAGCCTAGATTTTTATTTGTGGGGGCATCTAAAATCATTAGTTGATACTACATCAATCGAGACAGTAGAACAACTAAGAAATAGAATTATTGGCGGATGTGAAACCATACGTAACACACATGGAATTTTCGAACGAGTTAATCACTCGATGAGAAGAATACTAGAGGCCTGAAAAGAAGCGGGAGGTGGCCATTTCCAACATTTTTTGTAAATATTCTATTAAATGGTTAGTACTTTTCATTTTATAGGTTTAAAAAATGGGTTATGAATAAATATTGTGCAACGAGCAAAGTTAACTTGATTCTATTTTAACAGTTTTTCGACATGCAATGAAGTGGTTTTTCTCGAAAACAAAGTAATACACGAATAAATATAGAGGAACCAAAAAGTTGTATTTTTAGCTGCTTAATTAGACAAAAGTACAAACATTTTAAAAAGTCAGTGGAGCACTTAATTTGCCAATATTATTTGAGAGGTTACCCCACGGGACGCCATTGGAATAATTATAATCTACTTAGTGATAACGTAATGTTTTATCACAATAAATAACACTGCCAAAATGTGAAAAAGGTTCCTTGAGATATAGATAAAAAACGATTTCATTTAAAAACAGGCACCCTGTACCTTGAAACCAAGACTTATTAGGACACATGTTTACATGAACTTTTCAATTTAAATTTGGTTCAGGAATGCACCCATGGAATGACGGCCTACCATTAAGTAACACCCTGTATAACACAAGAATAGTTCTTTACACATTCCTTGTGTGCGTATGTACATGTGGAGTGTGTACGTGTGTGCGTGTGTGCGTGTGTGCGTGTGTGCGTGCGTGCGTGTGTGCGCGTGTGAGTGTGTGCGTGTGTGCGTGTGTGCGTGTGTACGTGTGTGCGTGTGTGCGTGTGTGCGTGTGTGCGTGTGTGAGTGTGTGTGTGTGTGGTACGTGAGTTTGTGCGTTTGTGCGTGTGTGCTTGTGTGCTTGTGTACGTGTGTGCGTGTGTGCGTGTGCGTGTGTGCGTGTGTGCGTGTGTGCGTGTGTGCGTGTGTGCGTGTGCGTGTGTGCTGTGTGCGTGTGTGCGTGTGTGCGTGTGTCGTGTGTGCGTGTGTGCGTGTGTGCGTTTGCGCGTGTGTACGTGTGTGCGTGTGCGCGTATGTGCGTGTGTCGTGTGAGCGTGTGTGCGTGCGTGCGTGTGTACGTGTGTGCGTGTGTCGTGTGTGCGTGTGTCGTGTGTGCGTGTGTGCGTGTGTGCGTGAGTGCGTGTGTGCGTGTGTGCGTGAGTGCGTGTGTGCGTGTGTACGTGTGTGCGTGTGTGCGTGTGTGAGTGCGTGTGTGAGTGTGTGTGTGTGTGTGAGTGTGTACGTGTGTGTGTGTGGTGTGTGCGTGTGTGCGTGTGTGCGTGTGTGCGTGTGTGCGTGTGTGCGTGTGTGCGTGTGTGCGTGTGTGCGTGTGTGCGTGTGTGCGTGTGTGCGTGTGTGCGTGTGTGCGTGTGTGCGTATGTGCGTGTGTGCGTATGTGCGTGTGTGCGTGTGAGCGTGCGCGCCTGCGTGCGTGTGCGTGTGCGTTTGCATGTGCGTGTGCGTGTGCTTGTGCTTGCGCGTGTGCGTGTGCGTGTGCGTGCGCGTGTGCGTGTGCGTGTGCGTGTGCGTGTGCGTGTGAGTGTGCGTGTGCATGTGCGTGTGCGTGTGCGTGAGCGTATGCGTGTGTGTGTGAGTGTGCGTGTGCATGTGTGTGTGAGCGCGTGTGTGAACGCGTATGTGAGCGCGTGTGTGAGCGCCTGTGTGAGCGCGTGTGTGAGCGCGTGTGTGTGAGCGAGTGTGTGAGCCCGTGTGTGTGTGAGCGCGTGTGTGTGAGCGCGTGTGTGAGAGCGTGTGTGTGATTGTGTGTGTGTGTGTGTGTGTGAGTGTGTGTGTGTGTGTGTGTGTGTGTGTGTGTGTGTGTGTGTGTGTGTGTGTGTGTGTGTGTGTGTGTGTGTGTGTGTGTGTGTGTGTGTGTGTGTGTGTGTGAGTGTGTGGGTATGTGAGCATGTGAGTGTATGAGTGTGAGTGTGAGTGTGTGTCTGTGTGTGCTTGCGTACGTGCATGCATGCATGCGTGCGTACGTGCGTGAGCGCGTGCGTGCGCGCGTGAGTGTGCGCGCGCGCGTGTGTATAGAAAAAGACAACTTTGGTTAAATCGGGCGACCATACAGGTCATGTAACTCAACCACCTTTTACAATCCAAGTGTGATTTAACACTCTGACCTAGCGCGAAAAAATGGGCTGGAACTCCATCTTGTAACAACATATTTTATGCCTGCATACTTGGCGGTAAATCGTTTGTTAAAAATTCGATATACAATTGACCGGTTCATTTATTTTCCTCAAATACAATCATATGCATAGTATAGGTCTGCATTCGGACGAAATTTCTAACTCAATTGGTATACCTATGAGCTATGGATGCCTGACGCATTATTACAGGACCCTGTACATAACTTTAAGCACTATCTTAAGGTACCTCCTTTGTATTTACTTATATTCAAATTAATCTGTACGTAATAAAGATTTAAGCCACATTTTTTTTGAAAGACAGTGTTTTCATTAAAAACGTATTTTATCTAAAATTCCTTTGGCCATTCTAAGAACAAAAAATGTACCCTTTGTGTTAATTTTATTCTATATTTGGTATTTGAGGATTCAGTTCAAAACATTCCGGTTGGTTCTCTCAAAAATTCAGTTTGGTCGCATGTACCGTTGTTGCTCAGCCTTCTTTTTTTTATCGATGGCATTTATGTTAGGGAGGGACAATAAATGATTAACCATCGTCGTAGTATGATTTCCTTAGACCTTTAGTTATTCATGGAATATAAAATAGTGGTCGATTCTTAATATTATAGTAGGTTAAACATTAAAAGGAAATTTCGTTTTCCCCCTATTTTCTTGTATAGTTGTCAAAATTGTAAAATCACACATAAAACAAATATCTTAGGCCCAACCGGACAATATAAAATATTATTCGCAATCACGTTTTTTGAGATATTGTTTAGTAAAACAGAGTTTGCTGAAATAATCTGTTTGTTTTAAGTCAAAGCTCTATTTGTATAAAATTAATGTTAATTAATGATACTACTTATTATTTATTTGCTTTATTTTTGTTAGTACAGAATTATTAACCCTTATTAATCTTGTAATTAATTTCACATGATTATTATTACTATTAATTGAATTACATATTGACCTTTGAACTTATTCGTTCGTAAAAAAACTTATAATAAATTAATATTAGTCAAGTTGCTTTGGTATGTGCGATATTGCAGGCTCACATTCCATTAATATAAATAATTTCTACATACATAAAGACAAAATTTGCATCGATTGGTGTTTAAATCTCGATAGCGTATTTACCTTTGAACTTATTCGTTCATAACAAAACTTGTAATAAATTTCACATGGTAATTAAAAAAATCCAATTAAGGGATGTGTTTAATTTAGTGTATGGTTTTTAGGCGGAAGTAATAATCTGTAGTAATGACAATGAATTTATTCATCATTAGTAACTATTACTCAATGACAAACTCCTCAGGTAGAAAGTTGATTTTATTCGTAATAAATTTGGTAGCACTAAATGTATTCCTCATTAAGTTTCATATATAAATTCAACACCGAGCACAATAAGTCATCATTCAAACAGCGTTCTGCAACATAACCAGCAATGCATTTTAAGGTATGCAAGAATCATTATTATTATACATGGTGATATTAATATTAATTGTGAATTTGTTTCAGATTTTAGTTTTATGTGCAGCCGTTGCAGCAGCTAATGCTGGATATTTACAACCTGATTTGAGATACTCAGCACCCGCGACAATTGGTTTTGCAGCTCCATCAATCGCAAGAGTTGAACATTTAGGACCAGCCGTGGCTTCAGTTCACAAAACTGCAGTGTATACAGCCCCAATTGCAAGAACGTCTGTTATTGCACCACCAGCTGTGCATACCGTTGCTGCAGCTCCTTTAATTGCAGCACCTGCCATACATACAGCTCCTCTGTATCGTGCAGGATATTTAGGGCACAGTTTTGGACACGTCGCAGCACCCGCTGCTCTTGGTTATGCAGGAGTCGCACCTTTAGCTTATGGTGGTGCATACCGGGCAGGATGGTAATTTGAAAAGTTTCAACATTTGAAACTCTTCAGAAGATGTGTAAATTTATTTGAATAAACATGAATAATAAATTATTAAAAATATCTTTTACTATCGTGCATTTAGCATTTTAACCCCAGAACTTGTAGTTATAATTACGAGAGAACTTCTGGATTAAGCAATATAGTATTTATGAAAATGAGAACCTCTACGATGTCATACATAATTAAATATTTTCATCATTTTAATTGCATTTTAAACGTTTCAATAATATTAAACGCTAAGTAATTAAAATACTTAGTTTTTGGGTTTTTAAATGGTGTATTTCAATTATGTATAATAATGGGAAAAATTTACATATTCATAAAAACGATAAGTTGCTTAAATATAGTATTTCGAATTTAATATAAAGTGACTTAATTTATTTCGCAACAAACGCCTGCACAATATATTATTGTACTCATATAGTAGTTCTGCGAATTGTCGATCTAAGCTTTTAGTACCATATAGTATAAGAATAAGAAGGGAATGAAATTTTATGCTTGAAAGGGTACGAAACTATGCAAATTGCATGCAATACGTTTTGTTTTCTCTATTTCACCGGTTTAATCGGCTTTCCCCGTATAACACAATCCGATTACGATATACATGTTTGTTTCTACGGGAAACACAGACATTATGTGAATTACATAATACGAGGGTGAATCAAATATAAACCTTATTTTTTTTTAATTTATTGGGACATGGTAAAAATATAAAGGTTTAAAATTATTTTTCTGCATAACCTTCTGATTTCGTGACACACTTTTTCCAACGGATGGGTATATTCTTTTATTCCATTGTGACAAAAAGAAGATGGTTGCACCATTAGACAGTTGCGCACGAAAGCTTCAACTACAGCGTCGTCATCTAAACGTCGTCCTAAAAGAGCTTCTATCTTTAGACCAAACAGGTGATAATCACAGGTCGATAAGTCCGAACTGTGAGAAGATTCAATTTTTTTTCCGAATTGGGGCAGCTGTATGGGGCTGGGTATTGTCTTGCAGCTGGATAACGTCTCTTATGGAAAATCCGCAGCTTTTTCGATGATACGCTTTTTATGTCTAGTCTAAAAGTTGACAGTAGTACGTGACATTTACACTTTGACGTTCGTCGAAAAAATTAATATACAGGTTGGCCAAATGAGGGTGGAAGATTGTATAAAGACGCAATAAGTTAGAGAGATGATTTTTGGTCTAGGGATAGATATCAATAGGCACTACATTTTAAAAATATTTTTTGATCATACAGGGTGTTTCATGTTATTGGATCAAACTAAACATACTTTTTTTAAATTGAACACCTTATATATTATAACATTTTTGGAAATCCCATACAATACGCCTTCATTCGATACCAAATTGTATGGGTCTACTCCTGTTTGGTTTCAGAAATATTCCACTGTTTTTCGAAAAAATTATCCCACTTGCGGTGGCCGCCACTGATTTTTTAGGCCACTTTTGATTATTTTAAAATGACAAAAAAAATGTTGGTGGTCCTGCAGTATTTTGAAGTATTTTAATTTTCAGATTTTTTTAAGCCCCCCCCCCATGAAGTTCATGTCATTCGATGCCTCCTTTGATATTCTTTATTTTTATCAAGTATGTCTTACACCTAAAATTAATAATTGTCAAAATATTTTCAGTTTATTTGTGAAATTGTGATTGTAATACAAAAAGACTGAAAATAGATTAATTAAGTAGGCCATCGAATTGTAGTTACTAAAAAAATTATTCAAGCAAAAACAAGAGTTAATATAGCAATTACAAAATGATTTAATAAATTATTTTTAATTTAACAGACTTTTTTGAACAAAATTAATGCATAAAACACTCTTGCTTCTAAGAAAATCAGTCCATAGTAAAATTTCACTCAATTTCATTCTGTTCAGATCAACGCTTTCATTTTTTACATCTTTTTGTAAATGTAAACGTGTATAGATGGTCATGGAATTGTAGTGTCGTGCTAAAGAATTTTTTTATTTAAATTTGCCTAAAAGCAAAATTGTTTTGTGCATTAATTTTGATCAAAAAAGTCTATTAAATTTAAAATATTCATTAAATCAACTTGTAACAGTGATATGCCCTGTACATTATTAAAAAAATTTTGAAAATTAAAATATTTCAAAATACCTACTACAGGACCAATAAAAATTTTGTCATTTTAAACTAAACAAAAGTCGCCTAACAAACCAGTGGCGGCGACCGCAAGTGGGATAATTTTTTTCGAAAAACAATTGAATATCTCTAAAACCAAAGGAGATAGGCCTACACAATTTGGTATCAAATAAAAGCGTATTTTATGGGCTTTCCAAAAATCTAATAATATACAGGGTGTTTCATTTAAAAAAAAACATTAGTCTAGTTTGCTCCAACAACGTGATACGTAAAACACCCTGTATGATCATAAATATTTTTAAAATGTAGTACCTATTGATATCTACCCGTGGTCCAAATACGATTTCTCCAGCTTATTTCGTCTTTGTGCAATCGTTCACCCCCTACTCGTTTCACCATCCTGTATAATATTCTTATAAAGTCGAAAATTACGGTCCCCAAAACATTTCCAGCCGAGAACCGAATTTTCCCTTTGACAGGAGCAGATTCATCCTTTTTTGGTCATTCCATACTTGCATGTTTCGACTCCGAGGTATAATAGTCAACCCAAACTTCACCACAAGTCGTTATACGGTGAAAGAAACCTTCCCCTTCAGCCTCATAGCGGTTTAAATGTTGTCGGCAGTGTTGGCGCAGTTCCGTACGATTCCGCTTTTAATATTAAATAAGAAGACAAAGAATCCAACTTGCCGCCACTTTCCGAAACCCTCAAAAGCAATTTGAGCTACTTAGTCGTCAGTCGTCTTCTAGAAGTCCGTCAACAGTACTAATGTTTTCTACCGAGCTGGTTCTTTGCCACCGTGGGTGTCCTTTATTTTCTACAGTTTCTCGCCCACCTAATTATTATTTATGCTGTTAATACACTTGTGCCTTTTTTAAGTGTATTTTCCCCAAAGCGTGCCTCATCCTTCTTAAAATTTCTAATAGTTCTACGCATTCTTTCGTAAAAATGTAACTATATAAGCTGCTTTCGCTTACTGTAATTAAATTTTACTTTAATTTGCGTCGGTCTAGCTCAACCGGTTTGTAATTATATAAAAAGGGGATTTGTTCATCGTTACTCCGGGTTGATCACCACTAGCCGCTTCGTTCACACTTATCAATTCTATTGTTTCCATTATTTACATTTCTAGACATTCGCACTTAAAACTAACCTTCAAATAAAACAAAATAAACAAACTGAACCGTATTTTAAACAAACCAAAAATCAATAAATCGCTTCTATGGGAGTAGAACCTGGTGGATTTGTATGCGGATGAGCGCCTTTTTGATACAGGGATTTATCGTTGGTGATCCTGAGGCCGTTCCTCTCTTTACGTTTTCTGTGGAAGTACGGTTAGCAAGGTGTTTATGAATTCAAAGGAACTAGTCTTTAATTGTATGGTTGCACGGGGACAGTAGGTGTGCGTCGATGTGATAACAAGGGTTTGGATGTCAACTAGAAAAATCAACACATTTAAGGAGATCCTTTTATTACAGAATTTACACGGTATCAATACAAATCTTTTACCTATAATTTTTATCAAATCGTCTTGTATATTGCCTTTATAAAATACTTTTACGATCTAATATTCACAAACATAGAATTAAAAGAAACTAACAGATTTGAACAGAGCTTTTTTTGATTAACTATTTACTTTAATTACAAGTAATAAGATATTTTTAATTACTCTTAGTAATTATCGGCAGTTTTGGTAAAACAGATTTGGTGGTCTTTACGAGTGACTAAACTCGTAGGAAATGTAAATGAACACTTTCGTATTGCATTCTGGATGCGGGCGCACTTAAGAGGCGGCCGATGAGTAGCTCCTTGTGCTTCTGTGTTCGACAGCGTCAAAAGTAGCTACCTGGGGTGGCTCTAACTCGGTTTCGGTTTTAATAATAACAGTGATAAGGTGTATTTCAACCTTCCGGAATGATTTGGTTTAAAGATTTTCAGGTACAGCTCTATGCTTATTCTGTTACACAACGGTCGACGGTACTTCTCGCTCAGATATCTCGATAGTTACTGAAGAGATGGTAACGTACCGTTTGATAGCGGTATCCACAAATAAACCTCAGAACTCATGCTCATCTTTGTTTACCTCACTATGGGTAAAAAAATCCGGTTTATAGTTGATTTACCTTCGTAACTATCTTAAATAAATCCAATACATTTATGACGAGTTTCGGATAAGAAAAATTATTTGCACGGGAGGATAGTGCTAAAATACGTTAAACCTAACCGTGGTGATTGAATATATAGGACTTTTAAAAAATATTTTTCTGCTCCTATATACATGAGACGAATAACGAAAGTCGTACTATACGAGAAAATTTTTCTTTACGAGAAACAGTTACTTAATGAAAATTACAACTGTTACACAATTCATAACAGACACAATTCATAACAGTTTAAGAAAAATTAAAAGACCTTAGAAGTTTTGTATTACTGAGTTAAGCCAAATGTTTTGTTTAGTATGACATTCAATGTCAAATTATTAAGAATTTTTACGTTTCACGTTTGTATGGTGATGATTAATATTTTATAAAACGGATGTCTTAATATGATTTTGAAGTATTTAGTACAGATATACGCAATTTCTTGCTTGTATTCACAGCACTTAATTGCGAGTTCAAGCCGATTTGCTGTATTAATCCAAAACCCATCTCGATCTTTAGGTGTTTTAAACTGCGATTTGAGATCAACATGTAATTATGTTGTTATTTAAAGAAATTGTTAACTCCTTGTAAGAACATATTGACATTCTCGACCAAACTGTAAGTTATAGTAAAATGCGATCAGACATACCATATATCGATGGTGTAAATACGTAAATCTACATACTTTTGTAAACGTTAATACTTTATAATGCTATACACTATATATCGTTTCTGTAGCTTTTTGTTTTATTAATTGATATAAAAATGACTAAACATATTAATAATTTTAGAAATATGGTATGCACGACATTCACAGTATTTATTAAAGGAGGCGTATGAAAAAATGTTTGTTTGTAATGTAACAAGGTATTCATTACATTAGATAATTTTAACTTGCGGTATTACTTCTACCACCATTTTGATAATGCATGTGGTGATCTGCTGGTTAAAGCACTTGAAAGCCGTGAAACGTAGCAGAAATTTTTATTGAAGGTCTGTTTTTAATATAACCTCAACTTTCACTACAATTTAGTACATAGAATTTATTAAAACCAGTAATCTTGAACCTAACATTTATGGTTACTTCATCAACCGTATCAAAACTCGCATATGGTTCTACATCATTTACTTTAGTGTTAAAAGGAATAGTCCATTATCGTAGACTGAAAATATTTTTGAATAAATGTTACTAGTTCTAATTACAAAAATATATCATTTCTCTTCAACCCAAAGTTTAAGTACTTTTATTCAAATTTCATTTTATTTTAGAACTTCTGTTAATAAATTACAGTTCCATACTATAATTAACCATACATACAGTGGGGCTAATCTGTTTAATTTCAAAGGAAATAATATAACACGTGGCGTCACTAGCTCTATTTATTTCAGTTCCAATTCTAGCTCCAACTTTTCGGATAGGAATTAAAACAAACCAAGCCATACTGTAATACATGTATACTGCAATTTATTTTTATAGGATCATTAACTACAACATTTCTCGCTCCTGATGGTAATAATACACTCGTTGCTAATGGGGTATTTAGTACCCATACTATGCAATATACTATGACTCACATCTCACACAATTTAGCTTTGTTTTATAAAAATGTATTAATATCTTCATACATTCAATGTATGTTATTTAGTTAGGTATATAAAGAAAGTTAAAAAATTTTCTTGGGCATGAAAGATCATTTAATGCGCTACATCGCGACACATCCTTCTTTTTCATTCGTGACACATAAGCATGCTTACATGCAGTTTGAGTGAGGCCGGAACTCTATTGCAACGAATTTTACAGTTTTGCCATTGTGAATTTGATTTAGTAACTAAACTCACGACTTTCGTAACCTCAAGTTATTTTTAGTTCTTATCGACGACTGTCTCAGCATTTGCTTCTCCATATGACTTCGAACTCTCCTCTTCTGCTCGTAGTTTATTTTACCAACTACATCTTCCGGTTCTGATCTAGCTATGTCCTTCGTCTGAAAACTCGGAGCTCCTCCAGCTCATCAGTGCCTTTTCATCAGCGTCTAAAAGTTATTGGTATTTTAAAAATCCTCGGTTTCTCTAAGAATTGGAAGCCATGTTCCGTTCGCCGTTTAAACTACAATTTCAATCCTTCAATAAAAATAAAATGAAAAACATGATAACTCAAGAACAACATGCATGTACTTAAAATTTCGAAATTAATCTTGTTTTTATTTCTTCTGGAGCTAATTAGATTTTCAGAGAAATTCAGTGGTGGAAGGGGGGTTTATTAGGAGCAGCTTTTGGCTTTTACCAAATATTTCTGGAAGAGCTGTACATTCCAGATATACAAAAATACCTCCATGTAGGCCTTAAACGTATCGATCAATTATTTTCTATGCTTAAATTGTATTATGGCTATTTTATAGAAGCGGGAGGGCTTGAAATTATATTTAAGTTAGCATATATATGTCTATTAACATTAATTTGACAGATTATTGTTTTTCTTTTTACAATGTTGCCTCCTTTCATGATTATCCTAAAAAATTAATATTAAAATTTTTCATTTCTTTTAATTTCCACCCTGTAGGTTGGATAGTCGTGTGGTGTTCCACACCAGATACTTATGGTTGAGTTTAGTAAGCAAAATTATTGAGTAATCCTGGTTTACGTTGATACAAATACATAGACGTAACACATTTATTTTTACCTTTGCTCTGTAGAACGGTAAGTAATCACTTACCCGTCATGTATACTTTTAACAACCAATGCAATTAACTATAAAGAGAACAATCAACGTATCGATTGAAACACAACATGGTACATAAATTGATAAATACGCCTGATCGAACTAAAATATAGTAATAAATCTCTTACAAACATTATAGAACTCAAAGTGTTAAATACAAATTATTCATAAAGGAATACTCGAATAAAATGAGGCCGGTAACCAATTTTGTCACTAAAAAGTTGTTTACATAGTTACCATATGGTTAACAGTTAAGTTTTATTTAAAAAACATTAGTTTTACGGTACCCATGCAAATACACCTACGGTGCTTCTATAGAAAGACATGTTACACATTAGTCGAGTTGATCGGCCTATTTCCACAGTTTATGCTTTTTGAGCGCGACGTTTCGGAAGCGGACTATGCTTCCCTCATCAGGCTTAGTCCTGAGAAGGACTGTTTTCGCACTTGAGTCGAATTCATATGTTATATATGATTTTTTTTCCCAAGCACTTGATTTCGAACTTGATACCTTTCACTTACTAGTCTGACACCTTTACCACTGAGCCACTGATTAATATATATATATATATATATATATATATATATATAGTCAAAAGTCCCCTCCCCCCGTGTATCTTTTGAACGGTTTTACTTATCCTAATGAAATTTGGAGGGTGAATATAAACGGATATAAGCTTCTCAACTAGTCATGACAAGTGACGTAATATTCATATATGACGTCACAGGGCCACAGTGATCAATAATTTTAAATAGTACCTTATGGCAAGTGGCATCTCGTTTGAAAGTTATTATAATTACCTATTCAGTCATACTAATTTTGTTAGGGTTTAGGTTGATTTTGACAGAAAAATTAAATAAATACTAAAATTATAGTTTGGCATTTAATTAATCAAGGTGAAATTTTGGAAGATAATCTAGATGAATTCGGCAACTTGAAAATAACGTTCCAGCAAGGTGGTGCTCCTGCACACTATTATGGTGCAGTAAGAGGTTACTTGGATGAAGAATATGGTGGCAGATGGATTGGACGGCGAGGTCCGATAGAATGGCCAGCTCGGTCACCAGACCTGATACCATTAGCTTTTTTTCTGTGGGGGTACTTAAAATCTAAGGTTTACGATACAGCACCTGGCAGTATGCACATTTTGAAACAAAAAATTGTTGAAGAATGTATAGCAATTTCCGCAGACACATTGAACTAGTACGACAAGTGTTTAGCAATAGGATGCATTACTGTCAGGAATTAACCGGAGCACATTTCCAACATTCACTATAAGAATTGGTCCTTGAATCATGATTAATTAAATGCCAAACTATAATTTTAGTATTTATTTGATTTTTCTATCAAAATCAACCTAAACCCTAACAAAATTAGTATTACTGAATAGATCATTTTAATACCTTTCAAACGAGATGTCACTTGCCATAAGGTACTATTTAAAATTATTGGTCACTGTGGCCCTGTGACATCATATATGACTATTACGTCACTTGTCATGACTAGTTGAGAAGCTTATATCCGTTTATACTCACCCTCCAAATTTCATTAGTATAATTAAAACCGTTCAAAAGATACAAGGGGGGAGGGGACTTTTGACTAGCACTATTATATATATATATATATATATATATATATATATATATATGTGTGTGTGTGTGTGTGTGTGTGTGTGTGTGTGTGTGTAACATGCGCATTAAACTTCTGTTGCGTAGAAGTTTAATGCGCATATTGCGCAGTAACCTTTTGCGCAGGTGTATTGCGCTTAAGTTCTTCGCATGTTATTGGGATCCATATGGGTTTCATTTCTACTCTAGCTTGGCTTATTGAATTTTCTGTTAGTGCGATTTATGTGGTTTCTTTGAGTTTTCGACGAGTTGTGTTTTCGTCCTTTGCCACTATGTGTATGTTATCCCATTGGATGAGGTGGTCTTCGTTCCAGACATGTTCGGCGATTCTTGATCTTTCTGTTTCTCCCTTGCGGACGTTGTTCTCGTGTTCCTGCGTTCTCACTTTGAGTGGTCTACTGCTCTCTCATATGTATGCTCTGCCGCATTCGCATGGTAGATTATATACACAATTCTTGGAATTCTGATCTTCATTGCATGGATTGGTTTTGGTTAGTATTCCCCTGAGCGTTCTGGTCGATTTGAAGGCAGTGCGTATCTTGTATTTGCTGCCTATCCTTCGTATTTTGTCTGAGGTACCTTGTATATATGGTATTATCGCTGTATATTTAGGTTCTTCTTTTTCGGTTACCCTTTCCATGTTTAGGTTAGGTGTTAGATCGGGGTAGCCATTTTATTTGAGTGTTCTAACAATATTTTATTTCTCTTGGTTCTGGCCCTCTTGTTTTTAGGATATCGTTTTTGCTCTATCGTACAATCATTTTGCCACACCTAACTTCACGTTTTTGTTGTGATTGGAGTTATAGTGTAGGTACCTCCCCGTGTGGGTAGGTTTCCTGTATACACTTGTCGTGAAAGTGTTGTCATTCCTGTGTACAAGTACATCCCGGAATGGCAGTTTTTGTTCCGACTCTAATTCCATTGTTAATTTTATGGAGGGTGCGTTATTTAGATGATCTAGGAATTCATCTAGCTTATGCTTGCCGTGTTGCCAAGCTACGAAGGTATCGTCGACGTATCCAAGCCACATCCTTGGTTTCGCTGTGAATTCGGATATCGCTTGGTCTTCAAAGTCTTCCATGTAAATATATATATATATATATATATATATATATATATATATATATATATATATTGCTCACTATGGGTGATTGTGGGGAACCCATCGCCATCCCAAACTCTTGTTGGTAGAATTTGTCTTCTACCTGGAAATATGTAGTTTTAATGCATATTGTAGAAATTCCATTATTGTGTTTACCGAGAGTTGCGTGCGTTCGTCTAACGTTTCATCCTTTTCCAGCTTGTCTCTTATGATAGTTAGTGCCTTATGGGCAGGCACATTTGTGAATAGACTCACAATGTCGAAGCTTACCAGTATTTCTTCGTGGTTTGGTTGGAAGTTTCTGATTGTTTCCATGCTGCGTATTCTTGACCATAGACTCGGTTTTTCCCGATAAGGGTGTGATGATACCAGTTCCTTCAGCAACATACACTTAAGGAAAAAGTTAACTTTGCAGAGTTTTAAGTTACTATGACCTATTTAATACTTCCAAGCGATTCCGGACCAAACTGCATAGCATGTAAGTTTGTTGGCAGGATTGCCTTGTGTCGTGTAGGTATGTGAAAGGTTTTAATTTAAAAAAAAGAACAAATTTATATTTTACTTACATCTAATTATAACATGTTTGCTTATCGGCTACATTGTTAATGTTTCAGTTGACCCTCTGTGTCCAGCTTATACGTAAGACCAATGCGACAAGATCTCTAATAGCGTGCAAAAGGGTGTACAAGAAGGCTTACAAGAGCGCACGTCATCCTACTTAATTCCATAAAACTACTACAACAGTTGTTTCCCTCTCTATAAAACGTTTGACTTAGCAACCATTTCAACATCTTTTCATTTACGTTCACAAAATTACACACCTTCTATCCGTGAGAAAAAAAGAAGGATAAAGCCGACGTAATCGTCTATTCGTTTATATAACTATAACTTCATTATTATCTATTGGAAAGTGTCCGATAACAGTATACCTATCTTAATCCTTCGCAAACAAAATGCTCTACATAGATCCTATTTACCTTTTTGAAATTTTACGTCTGTTACATAGCCAATGGGGCGGAGGCAACAGAGTATAAAAATGCCGGATCTCAGATAACCGGAGGCACTGGTTCCGTTGGTGTGTCTATTAATAAGGACCTAAACAGAAAGGGTTCACTGCTCACCAGTAGATCTTGAAACAACCGTTAGCTCAGAACGGTTCGGGCTTGGGGCAGGAAAAGATGTATTTGTGGGCGCCAGGAATTGCCCCCATAGACATAAAGCACCGCTATCCCGACTCCTGGATACAAGGTGGAGCAGTGGATAAGTAGGGAACTGTAAGGGAAAGGGAGGAAGAAAACAGTACCAAAGAGAATCAACTACAGTAGGGTAATAAAAGAAGCCTGTCCAGAACTTACTTCCTAAATTTAAATTAACATTTTAATATTTTAATAGCTACTAAGAACTGAAGTAGTCCTATTACGACTCAAGATGACCCCAAACGTAACCCATACACCAAATAAACTAAATTTAATATTTGTAGTACGTTGGAAAGTTGTCGGGTAACTAAATTCGACCCAAAACAAAGTAGTTATTGTTTAAATTTAAATAATTAATTAGAGACGTTTCCCTTCTTTGTAATCAAAGGCCTTTCATTTAGGGATCTGAAAGAGAACATATATTTTCGCTACAACACAAGCGTTTTAAATAACCCAAAACAAAATAGTGAATAACACTTGCCGTGGTTTACACAGACCATATAATTATTCCCTGAAATTATCAATATAGGTAAGCCATTATTATTGTGATTTAAAGAAAACACATAACTATTTAACTAAATAACCGCCTGTTTATATCGGTGAACGATGACGTAAAGAAAATAAATTCAGTTGGCCCACGTTATTTATTTCTGAGACAATAATCCATAGCCATTTATATAGTAAGGAACAGGAAATAAGCAATTGAGCCACGGAATCTTCTTCACAAACTAATCTTGATTTAAACAAAAATTTGTTATCAGAAAAAAATGGACAGTCATATTGTGTACCGTAGAATTAATAATTTCTCAACATGGTAAATGCAGAGACATTAGTAACCAGCCTAATACCATTATGGTAAATCCGGGTGTAATTTAAAATCACAAAGGTAATGCCGTAGTCGTAACGGTATTGGAGTGAACCTAATCTTAAAACATTGCTTTCCATATCCTTATAATTAAACTCGTCCGTTGCGCAGGTCTTCACAGTGGATACTAATTTGTAATATAAAGTGCAAGACATCAAAGCACCAATTAATAATTAGAGTTTTAAATATCACACTGAGCAGATAAGTAAACTCCCTTTACTTACGGAGTAAAGGCTTAAGAAAGTAACACGATGTAATATCAAAAATGAGTAGCACCTGATAACCAAGTGTTACCGATAATATTCATAGACTCAATTTATAGAAGGTGAGTAACTATACTGTCTTTCGCCCTATAGGACTCAAAACTTTAATTCGTACAGGTAGTAGTGAAAGTAATAACCCAAATAATAATGATAGAATCTCTGACCTTATTTGTGGCTTAGGAGTTCTTACGCTGACAAGGTGTCGTTGACGAAATATGAGCAACTTCCAACGGTAGGAAATGTCCAATGGTTTGCACTAGACCAGCCAGTCTGACTACCAGTTTAAATTCCACTAATGTCGCAAATGTAAAGAAGTGGATTCGTACAGGTTTACTGAAGAAGAATTTTTCTTCTAATTCTCATCCAAATTCTAATTGTTAGGTAGGGTATGTGAGTACTAACATACGGCGAAGTTTCCTTATTGTGATGAAACCCTCTACTTTATGTCCGAAGCAGCATCTATTTAAAGGAATTGTAGAAGAAATCACAAAATTTGTCACGGCGTTTCTAACATGGCGTCGTAAAAGAATGGGAAGAATTCAAATTTTTATATGATGAATAGAATTTTGTTATCTGACTAGATATCTGTTCAATAAAGCGATTTTTATTGGATCTTCAATGCCTTCCTAAACATCGCCCTCTCACCATTAAGTATTATCGAGTTCGGCTAGTGGCCGACAGATGTCGTACCTATGTACTTTTGGTAAAATTTATTAATTTCCCATTTCCGTTCTCCAGGTTTATGTGAAATATAATTTACTGCGTCGTTATTATCCCACAATTTCTAGACTGCTTTAATAATTATCTCAAGATATTAGTTTTGAAGCGTTTACCGTATTTATAATTGACTTATTTTTGACAAAAAATTTGCTGGTGTAGCAATATAATTTTCCTAGCGCAATTTATTTTTGCACACTGACTTTTATTCATGTCTAGATTAATACCATGTAATTTGAAAACACTACGCGTTGCATTTTTCATGCATTTAAAATGGCAATAGAATATGGTGTAACAGATAAAGGGATGAGTTGAGTAGGGTGGGGGTTTGCGTGTAGGATGGCTAGAATAACATAAATTAAATTAGGGAAATTCATAAGGCCAAGGGAGCCAGTTTGTTTGTAATCGAAAAGACTGGCACACAAATAAGCGCCAGGGCTCCACAGCAATGTTAAAAACAAACAAAGAAAGCTTGCTTACCTGTTGTAGCATTAATTGGATAGAGATTTCTGGAAAATCTTCAACATATTCGCACGCAACTGAAACCGTTGCTGCAAGAATAATTGTAAACTTCATTAAATCGTACTTGCTTTAATTTTTCTTTATGTTAATTTTACCAATGAAATTATGATTCCAAAAATTTTAATCTAAATAGAAGAAATAAAAAAAAATCATTAAAATCATAAACAACAATAAAGAAATCGTCGTCTCCTCAAGGCCGTATAATTGTAGAAATTTACTATTAAAACAATTATCAACAAGAAAATAATCATACCTATTATTGCGTGCCTATTTATGCAAAGCGTAGATAATGATAATGCTGTGAGATAGGGCAAAATCACATGTAATTTTATACACAATAATGATAAGAAAATATTCAAAGAATAAAATGTGCAATTATTTTAAAGTCAAAACAAATAAATTCGCTTCCTTCTTACTTAAAAATGTCAATAATAAATATAATTAATTGGTTGAAGTTTGTAGATTAAAAATTCTCACCTAACCCAAATGCTCTCGAGCAGCTTTCTTATCTAGCTCTTTCACACTGACTACAAAGAACCAAAAACGAAAACACTTTAACCCTCCCCCAACCACCGCCCAAATACACGTCATCGTTACCATTACGTATAGAAAATGTTCCATTCAAAATTGCGAAGTGGCCGCTTTTGGGAGAAAAACAACCCGATAGCTAAAATTAAGATAACCAGCATCCTTCACTCAAATAACACAACTCGAAATAGTTCAACTGAATCTTCAATGACCCTTACCCTAAAAATACAACTTAAAACCAACTGTTTCCCTATTAAATACGTAAATTCATTTACCGCGATAACATAATATACTGAACCCGAAAACACTTAATATTAGGTTTCTTAAATTCTTTACAGCAACAAAAAAATTTAATTCTGGGACGTTTCCATTTACTTTTAACGAAACTACGATATCAATATTTTATAGTAGTATAACGTTTATTTAAAATTGTACACCTGATATCCAAATGTATTAATATTAAAAAAAAATTCAGGACAAATTCAACCACACGTCACACATTTTCATTTTTCCATTTTGAAATATTTCTCTAGTTACCTTCTAGTTAACTTTTTCTTCATCTTAGCGTCCCACGAATGCTAATACTACTTCATTAGTCACTCCATTATTGTAATAGTATTGAGAATATACCTATATTTTCTCACTGTTACGCTAGGTATAGCATTTTGCGCTTATTCATTACCCATCACATTTATATTTTAAAAGTTTACTCATCTATTATATCATACTAAACTATTTTTTGTGCTACTGTATAGAAATATTGATTTTTTAATCCCCAAAATCATCCAGAAGCTCATTGTTTCTGGCCTAGGCTGACATATAAAAATTTTTAGATTGGCTTTTTATGCATAAACATTTGCTGACAGCTATCATACATATCACAGCCGTTCGACGCGCAGTCGTTCAATGCCACCAACACAGCTAAAAATACGGTGGCTCCACTAAACAGCTTGAATATACATTTATTGAGTTAATAATGCAAGCGCCAAGACTATTGTGTATCACATGCCCACAAACTATTTTTGTAGTATTTGCAGTTACAGGCCACAGCTAACGGCTCGGCCCGAAATTCTGCTCAACTCGCAAAATAATCGCTTCAGGCCTAGTGTGTTACAAATAACTATTTTATGTGCATTTCCAAAATAATTAACTATCCTTATTGCAATCATAAAATTTGGGCTAATTACATGTGTGCTTAATCATAAGGGAGTAACGAATGCCTTATGTATATTCAACTACCTAAAATTTATTTCTTGACATTTTGAGTTACAATTCCATTTAGAAGTTTATGTACAGGGTGTTACTTAGTGATAGTCAGTAATTGCAAGGGCACATTCCTGGACCAAATTCAAGTAGTTAACATAAACATGTGTCCTAAAAAGTCTGGCTTTTAAGTTACAGCGTGTCAAGGTTTTCAAAATAAATCGTTTTTTTTAATATCGCAAAGATCCTTTGGAAGATATTGTTGAAATTTGTCAGTGTTGTTTGTGATAAGACACTAAGTTATCACTAACTAGATAATAATTATAAGTTTCTGTGGCATCCAGGGGGGAAGCCTCACAAATAATACAGACAGAAAAAAATGTGCGTCATTGACTTTTTAAAAATCTAATATTTTTGTCGGTTTAAACGGCTAAACATACAACATACAACATCTTGATATATGTTCATATCTTACTTCATTTTCGAGAAAAATGTTTTTTTTATTTTAATTTATTTCAAATTTACAATCTACTCCGTCTACAGAGTAATAAGTAAATAATGTAACGGTGTTGCTAGATGTCATGAGTTGGGCTCCATCCACTTATGGGTCTCCAGGATTCACTCGACTAGATCTTCAGGCGACTGCCTTTTTGAGTCTCCGATTTGCGGGTTTATGGTTGTAGAGGTTGGCGATGAGTTGATTGGTGTGGTTCAATGTGCGGTCTCGGCTATTGCGAGCTGAAGTTTTGATGACATCTTTGATGAAGGGAATTCTAAGATCGTGGTGCAGTGTTTGGTTACTGATGTACCATTGAGCGTTTGCCAGAGTACGTATAGTCTTCGACTGAAGGGACTGTAAAATCTTGGTATTGGAGGGTTTGATACATCCCCAGAGTCCGCTCCCGTAGGTCCATACAGGCATTAAGATGGTTTTATACAGTAAGATTTTATTGTCGATGCTTAGTTGCGATTTACTCCTGATGAGCCAATATAGATTTTTTGTTTTCAGATTTAATTGCTGCCGTTTGGCTTTTATATGGGGTTTCCATGTCAGCTTTTGGTCAAGGTGGAGTCCTAGGTATTTCACCTCAGTTTTTATGGGAATGGGGTGATTATAAATAGTAACTTGTGGGCAGGTGGAGCGTTTAGTGGTGAATGTGATTTGGGTGGATTTTTCACTATTTACTCCGATTCTCCAGCGATGTAGCCAAGTTTGTAGGAGGTTTAGGTGTAGTTGCAACTTCTCGGATGCCCGGTTTGGATTAGTATCAGATGACATTATGGCAGGATCATCTGAAAAGGTTGCAATTAGGGTAGTATCTGTAGTGGGAACGTCTTCGGTATACAGGAGGCACAAAAAGGGTCCAAGGAGACTGCCTTGTGGAACTTCAGAGTTAAGGGAGTGATAGGATGATAGTGAGTTGTCAACTTGACCCTGGAAGTGTCGTTCATTTAAGTAGGATTTTAAGAGAAGGTATAGTTGATGGGATAACTTTCTTTTTATTTTGTATAGTAGTCCTGTGTGCCATACCTTGTCGAAAGCTTGTTGTATATCTAAAAACACTAATGCACACATATTCTTCGCTTCCAGATTTTCTTTTATGTAGTTAACTATCCTATGGTATTGTTGAATGGTTGAATGCCCCCCACGGAAGCCAAATTGATGAGATGGTGTTAGATCGTCTGGTTGTGTTATTTTCTTGATTCTGTATAGCAGTAGTCTTCCGAATAATTTTGATAATAGCAGATTTATCGACCGATATGAGGTGCTTTCATGTGTAGGTTTCCCAGGTTTAGCAAATGATAATTTTAGCATATTTCCACTGAGTAGGGAAGTGAGAAATGGCAAGCATGCGATTAAAGATCATTGTGATGAGTACTACTGATTTTTTAGGAAGGTGTTTTAGCACTTCCCCTACTATAAGGTCGTAGCCCGGGGCTTTATACGAGCTGGTTAGTTTAATTTCCCTATATGCTTCTGCTGGTGAAACGAGACTCACGGGTAGGGATAATTGGCCTGGAGCGCATAAATATTTTTCTATTTCTGCATAAGAGTTTTGGTATTGGATGTCAGTGGTGTGAAGACTTGGGCAAGGTGTACTCCGAAGGTATATGCTTTTTCTTCGTTTGATCTAGCCCAGCTGTGGTCAAGTTTTCTTAGTGGTGGTACTAGAGTAGTAGGTCTCTTGAGTTTTTTTGTAGCTTTCCAGACAGAATAATCTACTGGAGATAGGCTAGAGATGTAATGCCCGAATGTTGCATTTCTGTTTTCATGTAGAGCTTCGTGAAGACGGTGGGTTAAATTATTTAGGATGGTCTTGTCTCGAGGGTCCCTGGTATTTTGCATTTTCCACGAGCTTTGCGTTTTTCTATGACGAGCTGCCTGATATGTAGGGGTATGCTATATATTACTGAATCCTTTTTGTGTTCAGTCGGTGTAGCTTCCCAGGATGCCTTTTGGATTAGGTTTGTGAGGTACTCCACGGTTTCGTCAATTTCGTTTGGAGTATGCATTTTGTGGGCTAAGCTTACATTACAGTTGATGTGATGTTGGAATCTCTCCCAATCAGTCTTAGCTGTACATAGTTTTGGTATGGGCGTTTTATAAATAACATTTGTACTCAAAGTAATTATTATTGCACTGTTGTCTGAAAATAAATATAAATTGCTTTCAATTTTGCTGTACACATCAAGACTATCTCTGGTAACTGCGAAGTCAAGCAGGTCGGGAATTTTATTTAGATCTGACGGCCAATAGGTCGGTTCGCCGGTAGATATATACTTTAGATTATGTTGATGTATGGTTTTAAAGAGGGGCCTCCTTTGGGTGTAATCAACCTGGATCCCCAGGTAGTGTGCTTGGCATTCCAGTCACCTGCTACAAGGAAGCGGGGTCTTATTGATAGTAAAAATTCTTGATATTCTTCAACTGACATGGTGCGTCTAGGGGGATAGTAAATGGCTCCGACAATTAATGACCAGGGGAATAAATTTATTTTTATCAGAGCGCTTTGGATTTTGATAGTTGTATATGGTGGTAGCGGGTAGTGGTCTATTGCTGTTCTGATGATGGTTGCTGTACCTGCGTGGGCCGTTCCGTCCGGGTCATTTGCGTAATATATAGAGTAATATGGAATTTTTATTACTGTAACTA
>JARFJB010000512.1:5320000-5337500 GCA_036346205.1 Vesta saturnalis | reverse complement strand
AGCCCGGTATGCACCACCATATGCTAAATGCGGACATTAACATAACTAAAACCTGCGGGTGCTGCGGAATATTCTAAGCTGTGCTCTAAATATCCAGTACGATAGAGAGGAGCTGCGTGAAGGTGTCCGAACACCATGCCTGTCTTGACGAAAATTAGCAAAACGTCGTAAAATGAGCTAATAAGTTGATTTAGCGATAGTAAAAATAGAAGTTGATTGCATAACCTTTTATACCTACATATGTATACAGGGTATTTCGTGAGGAAACTCGCGTATTTCAGGAAATGATAGATCGCATTATTCTAACACAAAGCTTTCATAAAAACGTTTCCGAGATACGGGGTGTGAAAGTAAAAAATGGATTCCTTTAACACAAATTAAACAAGAATACAGTTTAACCTAATTGTTTTCTTACTTGCAATTACATTATTCCAAAATTGCTATAAAATGGCAATTTACATTAATTTAGTTGCAACATTATTTCACTGTTCGATCAAATGAACTTAATTACATGTATTCCTTCCAAATACCTCTAAAACTGTAGGTCCCATTGCACTCGACTTGTCGGAGGTTGGCATGGAAGTTACTCGCTTTGATGACCGATCTAAACAATTGGTTGGGCACGAGAAAATAGTTTTTAATCAAATCTCGATAATTGAACAAACCCCGGAAATGTTTGCATAATAGACCTAAGCAAAAGCGAAGTTGATGGTACGGCGTTCTTAGTTTTGCTTTCTAAGTTGCAACTAATCTCGCCTATCGCAGAATTCGACTATACCGCTTTACTTATAGCACTTTTCGCGTTGGAATTGCACCAGAGTTTTTTATTGTTTACAAATTGATAACCATTAGAAATCGGTTACTGGGTTTGAACTTCCACTTAGTATAATGACACTAACCTGTATACACTTAATTCGCACTCTCAGAGGTACTACGTGTAAACCGCATGTACTCGTACCTTAGGCTTTCGCGACTTTTCTCGTATAAGGTGAATCCTGTACACACGCTTCTTATGCTAACACCTTGTGGCTGTTCCACACATTGCTACAGTCTTAATTCCTGATTTAGTGGCAATGGAATATCACCTTCCGTTTTCACTAGTATTTTGCTCCCGTCAACTACTATTACACGATGCCACTTTTTTATATATATTCTACAAACTACAACCATACAATGAAATCTGCATATGTGCACACCGTACATACTGATGGGCATAAGAAATCCGAAATAGTTTTACATTATAATGAAGCAAAAGGTGATGCAAACACTATGAATATCTGAGTGTTCACCTACACGTGCCAGAGAGTAACTAGGATATGCACTATTTATTTCTTCGATAATAAGCTTGATTTGGACGAAATTTACAAAAAATAATAATAGAAAGCTGTATTTTTCTGAAAAAGTTCGGAATACAATGTAACTGTACGGTGTCGAAATTCCTAAACTGAAACTAAAAGTAAAACTACATGGAGTAGCTGGAATCAATGCTGGTTAACATGAATCTTTGAAAGGTGGTCAATATAAGGTTGCGGGAGGAAAAAAGAAAGAAAATCACACGCAAAGTATAATACCTGTAATGGATTTACTTGCCCGGAATATATAGCTACCTATTGTAAATAGTAAATACTATTAGGTATATGGTAATTAATTAATACCAATACATGTAAATATTAAGTGATAAACTCAGATGTCCTGTCTAATCGAAAGTATTTACCAACGGTGTAACTACAATTTGGGGATAGTACAAGGATTAAGGTAACCTAAAGGGTTTTTGCATTAATGGTTTAATACTTTCGGTTGCTGTATTTACACTAGCAACGAATCAGCTCAAAATGTTGTGTAAAAGAGGTGCCTCAACGTATTTTGTAATAATGAGGAAGCCTAACGTAATTATCAAAATTTATAAGTTTTCAACTGAATTTTGTTGACTACGTTCCTTTGTTAAAAATGTTGCGCGTATACATAACTATTTAAAAATAATCTACGTATTTGTTTGAGTAAATGTTTAATTTTTCAATGTTTTATAGTTTAGTTTTAAGTAGTGAAACGTGAAAGTAAGCAACCAACAAGACCTAATAGTACAGCCTTATCACAGTTTAATATTGATGATACTATAGTATATCAAAAACTGGGTCCCAAAAATCAAGCCCGGTAGTGAGGAGTGTGGATCTAATGATTTATGAATTTTAAAGTATATAAATGTCTGTCAGTGGATATATACCCAAATATGTACGTAAACTACACTTTACTCGCTAACAGCAGCACCAGTGTTCCAAAGTTGGTATTCGGAGATGAAATGTGCACGCCACCTGTACGATGTGATACTACTTAGAATAAATATGCCGTGTGATACCAATAATATACGGTCAATTATTTTTAACGTTTATTACTTCAATTGTAAATAATTATAAATATTCAAATTAACGGTTTAAAATATTTAAACCTGTTAAAATTACCAACCAGCCCGGTATGCACCACCATATCCTAAAGGTGCTACATTAGCATAACCAAAAGCTGCGGGTGCTGCGGAATATCCTAAACTGTGCCCTAAATAACCACGATGGAGAGGAGCTGCATGGATGACTGGTGCTGCAACTAAAGGAGCTGCAGCAACAGTGTGCACAGATGGAGGTGCAATAAGTGAAGTTCTTGCGATTGGAGCTGTATATACATCAGTTTTGTAACCTGTTGCTAAAGCTGGTCCTAAATGTTCTACTCTGGAAATTGCAGGAGCTCCATAACTAATGGCTGGTGCTGCATACCTCAGTGCAGGTTGCAAATATCCCGCATTAGCGGCTGCTACAATAGCGCACAAAACTACAACCTGAAAATAAGTGTTTATTAAATAATAATATTAAAAATGTATACTAATACTTTGGAAACCATATTGTATTGATGCTGTTTTTCGAATGATACTCTGACACTCCGTCAAGCTTATATAATAAGCATAATGTGTATTCTAGCATGAACTTCATAAATGATGGAAACAACTTTCTATGTGGAATTTTGTCATTAATTGGTATTAATCACCTAAGTATTTTATATTATCATTACGTTTTATTGATTCGATTTAAAAATGATTTCATTAAATTAGGCTTCATTAAAATATATAATAATTTTGAGAAACGTTAAAACAAGACTTACGAAACCTTTTTTTCCATTGAATCTGCATTAGAATTCCTATTTAATAGCCATACTTACCAGTGTTTGTGTAATTACAATCGTATGAATGCATTCATTGGAATATTTGCTGTTTCACTTCGATTTGTGTTTAAAATGACCGACCTGCCTATTCGAGAATACCAAAGGTAAGTATAGTGTTCTAGAGTGTTAAAATTATTTTATTGGATTTGAACCATACCCCCAAAAATAAAATTTTTAAATTAGTTATTTACTACCAACTTATATCGCGTCGCTCCAAAAAGGATAATTGGAGTCTAAGAATTGAATATGTGAAATTCTTAAATAGTTACAAGTTATTGTTTATCAGCCATTATATTTACTAGATATTGAACAATTTCACAATATTTGTTTTCAGTTATACCACTAACAATGCGGGGGGTAGGTCAAATTGTTTATCCGATAGTATATCAGGGATACAGATCAGATAAGTTGGCAACATTTTCAAACCCGAATTAAAATTAACCCTACCTGCTTGTGCATCCATAATCTTGCTTTGTCGTGATTCTTATTCCATCTCAGCTACACCACCTCTCCCCGGGATATGAATTTTTCCATTTCTGTTGCTGCTTTCTTTCTCGGCAGAAAAATAAGACTTTTGCAGGATCGTAATGTTCACTAATTAAACATGAGCTTACAGATCACCGGGCACTCCTAGCAAGGACTATGTGATGCAAATTCTGGTGGGCCGGGATTTAATACAAGAACTGCGCGGTGGTCAATTTGACTGCGTGCCTTCTTTAAAATGTTGTTTCTCCGTTGTGTTTGGTGTTACGGTGTTGAATCATTATGACTTTTTCTAGATTTTTATGTACTTTTAGAATATAAAAAAATATATTAAGAAAATTAAGCCGTTTTAGAGTTTTTTTGTAGTATTTGTACAACTGCCGGAACCGTCATTTTGACCGTTCATGTATTCATAATCAGTTTCGAGGTTTTATAACAAAAATAACTACAACGTTGAGATAAATCAATGTATTTTACTATTATTGTGGAAATTTTTACGAGTTTACAGCAATACTGTAAGTCAGAACTTGTATAGTCGTGTCCGAAATTATGAATAACCTTCGCTATTTTTACCTACGCGCCCGAGATATGAAAAATGCGAGTTATAACTTGTTTCTATAGAGATCTATACATTCAAGTACTTTGAGATATAAAGCTAGTTGCAAGTGAATGTTCTTGTGAGATACTTCTGTACTTATAACGGGGTTAATTTCGTAGTAAACAAAATGTGGTCATCTCGCGGTTTTACAAAACAACAGGCTTCAGATTATCTCGCGGAGTTGGAAATGCGAATCCGAAAAAGCAAATAACCACTCGGAAGATGGTGAAAGTAATGAAGCTGTTCCATTTGATGACAAAAGTAGTGAACAAAGTGAAGAATCTGATGTCAGCGTAAATAATGTCACTTCTGATCCTTGTACATCTAATGAAATTAGTGATGACATTGAACACCTACCAAAACAAAAAAATTACATGCATTTACGTTTGGGGTGTAAACAATCATCCAAATCTAATGATATATGGGAAGTTGTGGAATGAAATGGACCTTATGTTGATCGTATAGTTCAAATAAATATTATGTGCAATACTCCTGGACCAACTGCTTATGCAAAAAGAAATGTGTTTGCTAAATCTGTGCTAAGTGCATTTCGATTGTTTATACATAACACAACGCTAAAACAAATTCAGAAATATACTAAAATTGAAGCTAAACGACAACTAGCAGATGATACAAACTCATCATTGTCTCTTCAAGAAATTGACGCATTTCTTACAATATTGCTAGCTCTTGGTGCTTACGGCATAAGAACACTACAACTTGACAGTTTATGGTCTGTTACTTGGGGACCGCAATTTTTTGCGCGAAACCATGTCACGCAATCAATTTCGTGAAATCATGAGATTTTTAAGATATGATATTCGATCAACACGAAAAAAACGTCTAGTTACTGATAAGTTTGCTTTGGCGTCTGAAATATGGGATAAATTTATTAGTAACTGTAAAGCTTGCTATGTGCCAGGAGCAAACATTACAGTAGACGAACAACTGTTTCCTACTAAAGATAGATGCAGATTTATACAATATATGGCGAAAAACTTGGTGTAAAATTTTGGCTTGCTGTTGATACCAATTCTAGATATCTCCTGAACGTTTTTCCTTATTTAGGAAAAGATGATATTCGTCCTAACAGCCAACCCCTTCCAGAATATGTTGTTTTAAATTTAATGTAACCTTTGCTAAATATGGGTAGAAATGTTACTACCGACAACTTTTTTACCAGCGAAAAGTTAGCAACAATGCTGGCAAAAAAGAACACAACAGTAAAAGAAACAAGAAGAAAAGGACATAGTTACATTCTACCACAATAATGAAAACTGATAAAAGCACCTGGCCAAAATTGATCAGGGTTAAGTTAACAAAAATGTCATATTGCTAAGTACGCTACATCCAACTGAGGCTATAGATGATGGCAAAAAGAAGAAACCTGAGACTGCTGTATTACAATGAAACAAAGTTTGGGGTAGATGTGTTGGATCAAATGGCTACAAAATATTCTACGAAAGCTGGTTCACGTAAATGGTCAGTTCTTGTGTTTTAGATCTTGCCACAATCTACGCCTGGATAGTTTATAAGGAAGTCGTAGGCAGTAAAATAAAAAGAAGAGGCTTTACTTTCACTCTAGCTGAGGAACTAAGAAAAGAGTATTTCGATTCGAAATAAGATTGTAGTGCAAGTACCACCACATCTGATACAACAAAACCTAAAAACCTCATCAGTGCCAAATTAAAAAATGTGACAAAAATAAAACTGCTGACGTTTGTTCAATGTGTAGCAAATATGTTTGTGGAAAATGTGGAAGTGTAACGAAGATCGTTATTTGTTTGAACTGTAGAGCGTAATACAGCATGTAAAAGTGTACCGAATTCTAAATGTATTGGAATCAGTTTGATTTTTATTTAACCCAGATACAGCTACTGTCCTTTTAAAAGAACACTAGCTTTTATTTTTGTACTGAACGTTTGGCTAACATTTGAGAGATGGCGCTACCAGTATTGTATGAATAGGAAGCGGCCATAATCAGGTGATTTTTGTTTCTTTGAATTTCAAAACGATAAGCTTGTGGCAAGTGCTTTTTCAAACCAAACTTTTTTTAACGTGTCATGGAACATTGCAGGTAAGTTTTTTTATTAGTTTTTGTTAATATATGTTGGCTAAAACTGCTCAGTTGTTGAAAATATACAAATATTATTGTTACCTGACAAGCGCCGTACACATAACCTCAACTCTTTTGTCAAAAAATGTGCTCCAATAATACTGTCCTTTTAAAAGGCCAGTAGGATAGTGTCGATACCAATTTAAATTTTTACAGTGATAAAATTTGTATAAATTTAACGTTTTGCGGAAATATGAAAGTCGGTAGTAAAAAAAATTACTAAATGCACATTTTTTCTAGGCGTCCCTTGAAACTTCATGAGCTGCTAGAGGAGCTGGAAAATCCAGATGATATTTTCCTTATCCCAGATGGTATTGTACTTTATCCTCCTGATAATGGTAACGGCAATATAACCGATGAAGGTTCAGGGGACGAGGATAATGTTACAATGAATAATTTGCCAGGACGTCAGCTATGTTCCAATGTAGAAGTAGTATCTGATAAAGAACTAACTGGTGATTACTCTGACTCGGATGATCTGCCCTTATCGACATTTGTTACAAAAAAAAAACGAAAAATATCAAAACTTAATATAAAGAACCTATCCTGGAATAAACAAGACCTTCCTCCAAAGAATTTCCAAGAATTCGCTATTCTATCTGGACCGAAACATAATTTAAGCCATTTGGAACAGTTCAAGTGCTTTTTTGATGAAGAAACTTTATCTCTTTTGGTAAATTTCACAAATATGTATGCAGCTCAAAAAAATGAGGTGGGTGGTATAAGTATGGACGAGATGAGATGTTTTATAGGAATACTGATTCTTATCGGGTATGTGGTTTTACCACGGCGTCATATGTATTGGGAAAATTTAAGCGATACAGATAATGAACTTGTTTCGTCCGCAATATCATGGGATCGTTTCAATTTCATCATGAAGCACTTGCATTGTTGTGATAATAACAACCTAAACAAATCCGACAAATTTACGAAAATTCGTCCGCTAATAAATACAATGAATAGAAAGTTCATCGAATTTTCACCACTTCAAGAAAACCATAGTATCGATGAGTCCATCGTTCCTTACTATGGGCGACATACATGTAAAAAATTTATAAGAGGGAAGCCCATAAGATGGTGATATAAGTTTTGGACTGCTACGATCCGATTGGGATACATAACTTAGGTAGATCTCTATCAAGGCTCATCTACGACTTTGCCCGATAGTTTGGGTTTATGGTCGAGCTTAATACTTCAATATGCGGACGTTCTGCAATTTCGTTTTCCAAATATGCCATTTCATCTCTACTTTGACAACTTCTTCACGTCACTTGTTCTTTTGAATGAACTGGAAATTCGAGGTCTAAAAGTTGCAGTGCGTGAGAACCGAACCGGAAATTGTCCCCTATCCGAATCGAAAGCAATAAAAAAAACTACGAGAGGCACATTCGAATTTGCAAGTGCTGAAGATTACGGAATTGTATATAGATGGAATGATGACAGTGTTGTTAGCGTTGCTTCTAATTTTTCACAGGTGTATCCCACTAGCCAAGTTAAACGATATTCTCATAAGGAGAAAAGCAAGATCAATAGCGATCAACCCAACATTATCAAACATTATAACGCTAACATGGGTGGAGTCGACAGATGCGATCAAAATATTAGTTTATACCGTATATCAATTCGCGGAAAGAAATGGTCTTTTCCCCTAATCTGTCACGAGATTGATATGTCTTTACAAAATTCTTGGCATTTACATAGACTTGACGGTGGCACCAAAGATCAGCTCAGTTACAGAAGATCAGTAGCTATAAATTTGCTGGAAACTTATAAAAAATCCACTAAAAATGGTGTTGCCAAACCTTCTCATATGGCACATGAATTTTCACGATATGACCGAATTGGACATGCAGTTATTTATCAAGAGAAGCAAACATGCAGTGGGCAGTGTCATAAAAAAGTGCAGTTTAGATGCGAAAAATGCCAGGTTGCATTACTCCCTAAGGACTGTTTTAAGTCATACCACAATCAATAGTTTTGTTTATTTCATAGTAACTCTTCTTATGTTTTTTATAGTACTTACGTGTTAATAAAATATAAAACACTTCTTAAAATTATTTTAGTAGCCCATAATCCTACTGTCCTTTTAAAAGAACACCTATATTTTTGAAAAAAAATTAATCCATTTCTTTTCTTTTACGAAAACTAATTTTTTTGTAATAGATTTAGTTTATTATTACTATTCATTTAACCAATATCCCTAAAAAAACACTTCAGCAGTATCTGGCTTAATTAAAGTGAATATTTAGCTAAAATGTGTTTTTTATGTTTCTTTCTCAATGAAGTGTAAAGTATGTAAAGAATACATCCCAAAATTACCTTTCTGTCCAGAAGTCAAATGACACCACGGCAGTTTTAGATATTTACAATAGCCGGCGGTGCTAGTGCTAATAGACCATACATCGTTGCAACTGATGGAGTTGAAGCAAAAGTAACGAGTAGGACCTAATGCGCAACAGCCAGACGTGGTAAGAGCTCAGATGAAAGATTTCTTTTTATCAAATGTCTCACCCAAAAAAAAGGAGTCCTTAGAAGAAGATTACTCACTTAAATCGATACACAATCCTAATTTATGTTGTCATAATTTCCTAAGCAGTTTTTATTAAAACAAAAGTTTATAGAACTAACCGTGCGTGTAACCGTTTTTTCTAACCGTAATCCTCCACTAAACGTGCAACCAGCGCGCAGTTTATCTTACATCGTTGATATGAAGATGAGTTTGTACAGATGATTACCTAAATGACGTTGCTCTGACAAATCGAAACCAAATATTTCACTTAATTTACGTAACCTCTCCTCAAAGGAGACCCATGGGAATAAGAGCGCCTGAATTTTTTTTGTTAGTACGCTAATGATTAAGGTTAGTATTTACTTATTTTTCCTTATCTAGAATTTACTCGTAGACTGGTCAGGAGTCCTTCCCCTCTTAAATTCTGGTCAATCTTTTCTTGTTAGTGCTGCATTGTTTTGTACAATTGTATAGTTTACAATCATGAGTTTGTGGTTATTTCCCGTGATACAAAAAAAAGGAGAAAATATTTAGATTTTATTTGAATATTATTTTAATCGGTTCAAGTGAGCGTGTTGTTTAATTGAGTGTAGCGTGCTGCGTATAATAAATCTAATTGGTTTGCAGGTGTCATCTAAAGATTCTTCCATCTCCTAGGGGATGTGTGTTAGTGTGTTTGTGTGTATGTGTGTTTGTGTGTTTGTGTGTTTGTGTGTATGTGTGTTTATGTGTTTGTGTGTTTGTGTATTTGTGTGTGTGTTTTTGTGTGTTTGTGTGTGTGTGTTTTGTGTGTTTGTGTGTTTGTGTATTTGCGTGTTTGTGTGTTTGTGTGTTTGTTTGTTTGTGTGTTTGTGTGTTTGTTTGTTTGTGTGCTTGTATGAGTGCGTGAGTGTGACAAACGAGTTGATCTTTTTTGTGGCAAGTATCCATTTGGGTAGTAGATACTATTTAAACCACGACAAAAGTACGGTATGAAAATGTGGTTGTTATATATTTCTTGGTGCTGTTGAATGCTGTATATGTAGATCAGAAAACCGAACGAGACGCAAGACAGGTCATTAATGTGTTTTTACGTTCTATAAAGCGAATTAAGGATTCTGGAAGAAATATAACTACCGAGTTTTTTACCAACTACCATTTGCTAAAGAGTTACTGAAACGTAAGCTTAACAGGTATAGGTTCTTAGGGAAAGAACAAAACGTATATTCCTGCCGAATTTGACTCATTTAATGAAAAAGGTTATATCCAACATTTAGACTTCAAGACAACATTACATGAGTTCTCACATACATACAAAAAAATTTGTGCAACTTTTGTTATTGTAGTAATTAAAAAGTCAAATTTAATAGCCGTAATTATTATTTATTACTAATTAATAAATTAATATTGTTAATATGTGTTTTAGGCAAAGACATACGTGTTGGTAGTACACTCAGATACTTTATAGCTGAGTACAAATGGAGGGTACTCCAATGCAAAATTTTAATTTTGTGGAAACCTAAAGAAATCATCAAAACTTATAACTATTAAATTCCTTTTTATTGAATACATACTTTTGGTCAAACACCTTGCATATATAGGACTTTACGTAAAAATTACATGATCTATTTATTAATTTGTTTGAGTAAATGCACACATTTTTATAGTTTTGTAGTTAGGTTTCAAATCCCGAATCGTGAAAATGAACAACCAACAGAACCTAACAGTGCAGGTTTTTCAAAGGTTAATGTTGACGGTAAAGGCATCGTATCGAGCGCTGTGTCCCAAATACCAAGCACGATAGTGAGGAGCTACATGCACTTAATGGTATAAATACCAAGCCTTGGCTTAACGACCTATTGAAGCATAGTTAGTCAATAAAGTCCAATATTAGTATCAAACTTTTCTGATTTTTCTGATTTATATTTATTTTCTATATGCTTCTCCTACACCGGGAATTTTTAATAGTAGATGTAAGATTAAACGATACCTTTGCGTATATTTGGAAAGGAGGCGAATGGTGGTTTACTTCTGGCCAGACTCCAGTGCGAATTTTTTAGTAGTCTTATGAAATTTTACAGTATATAACTGTACCTCAACTACAACATTCTCTATATTTAAATGTGCAGTAATGTTTAAAAGTTGGTACTTCGACATCAAATATGCATGCACCTGAACCCTGTGGTCCTACTCTGTATAAGTATACAAAGGTGATACCAATCAACTACATTAAATTATTTTTGAAGGTTTATTTCTTCAATTGACAATAATTATAAATATTCAAATTAACCGTTTAAAATGTTTAAACATGTCAAAATTACCAACCAGCACGTATCCACCACCATATGCTAAAGGTAGACATTAGCTTAACCAAAACCTGCGGGTGCTGCGGAATATCCTAAACTGTGCCTTAAATATAAGTAGGATAGAGCAGAGCTGCATGAACGTGTAGCCTTATAATGGGTTTATGCAATTTCAAAGAATATAATTGTCGGTAAATGAAGATATACACAAATGTGTACGTTAACTACAACAGTTTCTATATTGAATGTTGCGGTAGTGCTTCAAGGGCGGTATTCTGATAAGAAATGTGTACACCGTAGAACGCTGTGACTATGTTTAGAATAAATATTCTACGGTGACACCAATCAACTACATTCACTATTTTTAACGTTCGATTGAAAATAATTATAAGCATTCAAATTCACAGTTTAAAATATTTAAACCTATCAAAATCACCAACCAGACCGGTATGCACTACTATATGTTAATGGTGCAACGTTAGCGTAACCAAAAGCTGTGGGTGCTGCGGCATATCCTAAACTGTGCCTTAAGTACCCAGAACGATGGAGAGGAACTGCATGGATGGCAGGTGCTGCAATTATAGGAGATGCAGCAACAGTGTGCACAGCTGGAGGAGCAATAAGTGAAGTTATTGCAATTGGAGCTGTGTATACATCGGTTTTGTAACCTGTGGCTAGCGCTGGTCCCAAATGTTCAACTCTACAAATTGCAGGAGCTGCATAACTAATAGCTGGTGCTGCATACCTCAATGTTGTTTGCAAATATCCCGCATTTGTTGCTGCTACAATAATACCCTGAAATAAATATTGTATTGATGCTTTTTTCGAATTATAATCCGCAGCAACTTCGTCAAGTTTATATAAAAAGCATAATGCGTATTCTAGCAAAAAAAAAATTATAAATGATAGAAACAACTTTCTATATGAGAATTTTGTCATTAGATGGTATTAATCACTTAAGGATTCTAGGTGACCATTACGTTTTATTATTTCCATTTAAGAATGATTTCATTAAATTAGCCTTCATTAAAAATATAATTTTGACAAACATTAAAACAAGAATTACTTTTTTCCATTCAATCAGCATTAGAATTCTTATGTAATAGACATATTTAAGTGTTTTCGTGATAATGATCTCAGGTACTAATTGAATAATTTTTAATGATGGTCGATCTATAAGATATTACCAACATAATTTAAGTAGTACCTAATAGATGTTTTTATTGGAATTAGAACATACCTTCAAAAAAAAGTTTGTATGTTTAGTTCTTACTACCTACTTATATCGCGTCGCTCCAAAAACGTTAAGTAGAATTTAGAAATTGAATCTTTAAAATCACCCATTATATTAATAATCATTTTAATAACTTGATATTGAATAATTTCACAATATTTCTATTTTGTTATACCATTCATAATGCACAAAGTAGGCCAAACTGGGTGTCCTAATATGTGATCTCGGAAACATGCTATTGAAGTTAGCAACGCTTTGGAAGCAGGATTATACATATTAAAAATTAGCATTAATTTTATTATATACATAAATATAAAGTTTACCTCGATTAAGGTTTGAACCTACGACCTGTACTTAGCTAGAGTACCGCGCTAACCAACAGGGTTCAAACCCCAATCGATGTAAATCTTGTCTTTATGTATGTAGAACTGATGTAATTCTGAATGTAATGAGATTACAATCAAATTACTTATATTAATGGAATGTGAGTCTGCAATATCTTATACATACTTTACCCAACCTGCTTATGCTTACATAATCCTGCTTTTTCTTGCTTCTTATTCCACCTAAGCAACACCACTCACCCAGAGAAATGAATTTTTCAATATTTACTGCTTGTTTCCCTTTCAGTAACAAATTGGAAGCACGATTGTGCAAACTTTCACCTACCTGTGCTGATACAAGTCTTCTTTATCCTGCTTCTAACTCTACCTTAGCAACACAAGCCTCTTTTCGATATGAGCTTGTGGATTTTTGTTGCTGACCTCATGAGCAACACATTGGAGGCAGGATGTCTAAATCTCTCCTAATTGTGTTTTTTTTTGTATCTTCATTGCTCTGCTTCAGTGGACTGGTAAGGGTGCCGGACCAAGCGTAACTGTTGGATAGGTGCAAATTTTGTGAGGCACTTATCTGGGTGTTTACATTATACACTATTAGACTTTGGATAAAATTTAATGTGGACTTAGTTTTATGTATAACAAAGGGAGGAGTGTAGGAGGAGGTCTACAATAAATTTTCCAATTTCGTGAAACGTTGTGAAGATTATTTTCCATAAAATACGGGCTATTAAGTAGATAGTATGAGCCAGGCATATCACTCGGGGCAGATTTCATAGTTACCCAATTGGCAACCTGCCTTCCAATTGAAACATTCATCTAAATGTAGGAAAGGGATTGTGCACGTTTGCTGATCTGACCTCGGTCTGCCTGCTGATTTTTAACTAAGCAGATCAGTGTTGTGAAGCTTCTGAACCCTCATTTGGTTTCTGAAGCACTAAAATTCAGTTTCCCTTTTTTCTCACTCATGTCAATAATAATTTACTCCACAGAAAAAGTAATACTTTTACAGAATTATAATGTTCCCTAATTGCCCAGGAGCTTATATGTCACGGAGTTCTCCCAGCAAGGATTAAGAATTAGGAAAAAAGGTATGAGTCCAGAGAGGGAGATTAGTGACTTAAATACATACACAGTCTTAATTTAGATTTTGATTTATTTCTTATGAACCTTTTTTTTAATAAGGTATTTACAGGAGTAGCACTGCGTGTAACCGTTTTATTGATCGTAATCCTTCACGGAGCGCGCAATTGTTACGAGTACCCAAAAACTACCAAGATTTTGCACTCTAACAAATACATAAAACACATCAACTATCCTTTGGAAGCGGACATACTTCACTTACCTCACAAAAATGCATATTGGAAAGAGCGCTAGATGATACACTATTCCAAATATCTTTCGGAACCGTGCAAAACCATATGTACTCTTCATCATGTTGGGTAGGTGGCTGTTTATTCAAAATAAACGATATACTCTAAAAATATTAACTTTCCCATTAAAACGGTAGCTGACGTGTTTTATAATTTTGTTACACAAATGCCATCCTTACAATTTATTTGGAAAGGTAGTTCTCTAGGACACCTCGTGTCAGTACTGTTTGATTATTTGGGTTTAGTATTTTTAGATGTAAAGATAAAATAATACATATTTGAGCGCCAGTTTTGAAAAATATAAAATTTTATACATCGTGTGTGTGTGTATGTGCGTGATTGTGTGTGTGCGTGCGTGCGTGCGTGCGTGCGTGCGTGCGTGCGTGCGTGCGTGCGTGCGTGCGTGCGTGCGTGCGTGCGTGCGTGCGTGCGTGCGTGCGTGTGTGTGTGTGTGTGACTGGATGTATGTTAGTTTTCACTGTCGCCCCAGAACGATAATGTGTACGCACGTGAAATTTCGTAGTTAACTCTGATTTCATTTTGCTATAGTTCGTTTTTGGAGAAAGTCACCGGTGAGGATGCAGTTTATTAGGCGTCGTTTTTGATATTTTTTAAGTATGTCTGAAGTAAATTTTAAAATGCCAGCGTATAAATGGTAAAACAATAAATCAGGCAATAGGACAATGTCTAAAAATATTACTGAAAGGAAATTTAATTTTGTATAACGTTTCTTTATAGAGTTTCTTAGTCCGAAGTCAAATTACCCTTAAAAATAACGCTTCAACATTATTACGGATATCTTATACACCTTACTGACATAAATTAATATTTTTGGTTATTAAAATGTTGTGTATTTTCATTATGAACATATTATAAGATGGGTTCCAAAATTATCTTAAGAAATGCATTACTTTATATCTCTTTAATTATCCATAAAAAATTCAAAGTGAGTATTTTTAACCATTATTGTTTAGTATTGAGAATTTTTACATGTACTATACCTAGAGAAATCAAATTTATATCTTATTTCTTTTACTTTACACTTTATATGTTGTTGATTAACACTAATATTTTTGTCCAATAATTTGACGCCCTAATGACACCAGTCAATATAGTCTCACAAAGGAAACGATAGAAAATGTCAATACTTGGTAATGCATTCTGAGCAGACAGTGGAAATTTATTACTCATGAACAGCGTCCAAATAATAATTAATAAAGGGTACCAGACACAACCACTAGATTCCATAGTACTTCTTCTATCCTTTAGACACAATTCATTTCGAAACTGCCATTCAGGTATATACCAGCTCACAGAATGTCTTGCACACCTCCAAGTCAGATGCCATCGTACTTCTTCAAAATTAATGTAACTAACTAATACATGAACTGTCATCGCCGTTGCTTAAGATAACCTGGAGGGTTTTCAACTCTGCGTCGTGACTCGTGCGTAACGCGAATATAACTGTATACGTGTATAAATATAACCATTTTAATGAGAAATTAAATTGTTTGCTACAACATTTCACTTTATTACTGAAAATGAGTTCCAAGCATAATGCTGACAATTACCTTCAGTTACCACAAAAACGAACAACAGGGATGTTAGTACAAACACCTTTTCTCGTAACATTAGGAAAGATGAAGTTTTCATACTTTTTGTGATACATTCGCGTACTGAAACATGAAAGTAAGCAACCAACAAAATCTAATAGTACAGCCTTATCACAGTTTAATATTGACGATACGGTAGTATATCAAAAACTGTGTCCCAAAGATCAAGCACGGTAGTGAGGAGTGTGAATTTATAATGATTTATGAATTTTAAAGTATATAAGTGTCTGTCAGTGGAGATATACGAAAATATGCCATGTGATACAAATAAAATACGGTTAAGTATTTTTAAAGTTTATTACTTCAATTGTAGATAATTATAAATATCCAAATTAACGGTTTAAAATATTTAAACCTGTTAAAATTACCAACCAGCCCGGTATGCACCACCATATCCTAAAGGAGCTACATTAGCATAACCAAAAGCTGCGGGTCCTGCAGAATAACCTAAACTGTGCCCTAAATAACCACGATGGAGAGGAGCTGCATGGATGACTGGTGCTGCAACTAAAGGAGCTGCAGCAACAGTGTGCACAGATGGAGGTGCAATAAGTGAAGTTCTTGCAATTGGAGCAGTATATACATCAGTTTTGTAACCTGTAGCTAAAGCTGGTCCCAAATGTTCAACTCTAGAAATTGCAGGAGCTGCATAACTAATGGCTGGTGCTGCATACCTCAATGCTGGTTGCAAATATCCCGCATTTGTTGCTGCTACAATAGCCCACAAAACTATAATCTGAAAATAAATATTTACTAAATAATAGTATTAATAATATTTATACTGATACCTTGAAATGCATATTGTATTGATGCTTTTTTGGAATGATAATCCACTGCAACTCCGTCAAGCTTATATAACAAGCATAATGCGTACTCTAGCAAAAAAATTATAAATGATAGAAACAACTATCTATATGAGAATTTTGTCATTATGTGGTATTAATCACTTAAGGATTCTAGGTGATCATTACGTTTTATTGTTTCCATTTAAAAATGATTTCATTAAATTAACCTTCATTAAAAATATAATTTAGACAAACATTAAAACAAGACTTACTTTTTTCCATTCGATCTGCATTAGAATTCTTATGTAATAGTCATACTTAAGCGTTTTCGTGATAATGATCGCAGGTACCAATTGAATAATTTTTAATGATGTTAGTTACTGCGTTATTGCTGTTACACATGCGTATCTGATTGTAATGGTCGATCTATAACATATTACCAACATAATTTAAGTATACCGTTAAATAAAAATTGTAGAGTACCTAATATATGTTTTTATTGGAATTAAAACATACCTTAAAGAAAAGTTTGTATGTTTAGTTCTTACTACCAACTTATATCGCGTCGCTCCAAAAGCGTTAAGTAGAATTTAAAAATTGAATCTTTAAAATCACCCATTATATTAATAATCATTTTAATAACTTGATATTGAATAACTTCACAATATTTCTATTTTGTGATACCATTCATAATACACAAAGTAGGGCAAACTGGGTGTCCTAATATGAGATCTCCGAAACAGGCTATAGAAGTTAGCAACGCTTGGGAAGCAGGATTATGCATATTAAAAATTAGTATTAATTTTATTAAATACATAAATAAAAAATTACTACTGACGAAGATAACTGTAAGCGTCATCGAAACGTTTAAATTGTAGAATTTAAAATACACCATTAAATAAACCCAAAAAAGATAAGTATTTTATTATGTGTGATAATGGTGAAAGTTTACATTTTCATACATA